>JAHFZB010000059.1:0-70000 GCA_036884735.1 Huso huso
ACGCCTATGGTCATGTCGGCTAATTCTGCCCATGGTCATGTTGGCAAATTCCACCCACGGTCATGTCAGTAACTTCTGCCTATGGTCATGTTACTAAATTCCGCCCATGGTCATGTAACTAAATTCCGCCCATGGTCATGTTGGCTAATTCCTCCTATGGTCATTTTAAAATTCCACCTATGGTAATGTTGGCTAATTCTGCCTATGGTCATGTTACTAAATTCTGCCTATGGTCATGTTGGCTAATTCCTCCCATGGTCATGTCAGTAACATCTGCCTATGGTCATGTTGGCTAATTCCGCCTATGGTGATGTCAGTGACTTCTGCCTATGGTCATGATGGCTAATTCCTCCCATGTTCATCTCTGTAACTTCTGCCTATGGTCATGTTGGCTAATTTTGAATATGGTCATGTCGGTTAATTCTGCCTATGGTCATGTCAGCAACTTCTACCTATGGTCATGTCAGTAACTTCTGCCTAGGGTCCTGTTACTAAATTCCGCCCATGGTCATGTAACTAAATTTCGCCCATGGTCATGTTAGCTAATTCCGCCCATGGTCATGTTACTAAATTACGCCTATGTTCATGTCAGTAACTTTTGCCTATGGTCATGTTACTAAATTCCGCCCATGGTCATGTTACTAAATTCCGCCTATGATCATGTTACTAAATTCCGCCTACGGTCATGTCAGTAACTTCTGCTTACGGACATGTCACTAAATTCCGCCTATGGTCATGTTGGCTAATTCAGCCCATGGTCATGTCAGTAACTTCTGCCTATGGTCATGTCAGTAACTGCTGCCTATGGTCATGTTCGCTAATTCCGCCCATGGTCATGTCAGTAACTTCTACCTATGGTCATGTTACTAAATTCCACCCATGGTCATGTTACTAAATTCCGCCTATGGTCATGTCATGGATAATCTAAATTCTGCCTATGGTCATGTTACTAAATTTTTTCCCATGGTTATGTTAATAAATTCCGCCTATGATCATGTTATGTTACTAAATTCCGCCTACGGTCATGTCACTAAATTTCTGCTTATGGACATGTTCCAAATTCTGCTCCATGGTCATGTAACTAAATTCCGCCCATGGTCATGTTGGCTAATTCCGCCCATGGTCATGTTAGTAAATTCAATTCATGTGTCCAAATTCCGCCTATGGTCATGTTGGTAATTCTGCCCATGGTCATGTTACTAAATTCCGCCTATGGTCATGTCAGTAACTTCTGCCTATGGTCATGTTACTAATTCCGCCCATGGTCATGTCAATTCAGTAACTTACCAATGGTCATGTCACTAATTTTGCAACTTTGATCATGTTAATAGATGCTGCCATGGTCATGTTGGATAATTCAGCCTATGGTCATGTCACTAAATTCCGCCTATGGTCATGTTACTAAATTCTGCCCATGGTCATGTTTCTAAATTCTGCCTATGGTCATGTCAGTAAATTCTGCCTATGGTCATGTTGGCTAATTCCTCCCATGTTCATGTCTGTAAATTCCGCCTATGGTCATGTTGGCTAATTTTGCCTATGGTCATGTTACTAAATTCTGCCCATGGTCATGTTACTAAATTCTACCTTGGTCATGTAACTTTCCTATGGTCATGTTGGCTAATTCTGCCTATGGTCATGTTTCTAAATTCCGCCTATGGTCATGTCAGTAAATTCTGCCTATGGTCATGTTACTAAATTCCTCCCATGGTCATGTTACTTTGCCTAATTTTTTAAATTCCTTGGTTATGTTACTAAATTCCGCGTATGATAATGTTACTAAATTCCGCCTACGATCATGTCAGTAACTTCTGCTTATGGACATGTTCCTAAATCCGCCCATGGTCATGTCTCTAAATTCCGCCTATGGTCATGTTGGCTAATTTAGCCCATGGTCATGTTGGCTAATTCCTCCCATGGTCATGTCAGTAACTTCTGCCTATGGTCATGTTCGCTAATTCCAACCCATGGTCATGTCAGTAACTTCTACCTATGGTCATGTCACTAAATTCTACCTTTGATCATGTTACTAGATGCCACCTATGGTAATGTTGGCTAATTCTGCCTATGGTCATGTCATAACTACTATATTCCGCCCATGGGCATGTAACTAAATTCTATATGGTCATGTAAATAAATTCTGCCCATGGTCATGTTGGCTAATTCCACCCATGGTCATGTCAGTAACTTCTGCCTATGGTCATGTTACTAAATTCCGCCCATGGTCATGTAACTAAGTTCCGCCCATGGTCATGTTGGCTAATTCTCTCCTATGGTCATTTTGGCTAATTCCTATGGTCCTATGGTAATGTTGGCTAATTCTTGCCCATGGTCATGTTACTAAATTCTGCCTATGGTCATGTTGGCTAATTCCCTCCCATGGTCATGTCAGTAAATTCTGCCATGGTCATGTTGGCTAATTCCGCCTATGGTGATGTCAGTGACTTCTGCGATGGCTAATTCCTCCCATGTTCATCTCTGTAACTTCTGCCTATGGTCATGTTGGCTAATTTTGAATATGGTCATGTCGGTTAATTCCGCCTATGGTCATGTCAGCAACTTCTACCTATGGTCATGTCAGTAACTTCTGCCTAGGGTCATGTTGGCTAATTCTGCCTATGGTCATGTTTCTAAATTCCGCCCATGGTCATGTAACTAAATTCCGCCCATGGTCATGTTACTAAATTCCGCCCATGGTCATGTTACTAAATTCCGCCTATGGTCATGTCATGTAACTAAATTCCTATGGTCATGTTACTAAATTCCGCCTATGGTCATGTTGTAAATTCAGCCCATGGTCATGTCAGTAACTAACTGCCTATGGTCATGTTACTAAATTTTTTCCTATGGTCATGTTCGCTAATTCCGCCCATGGTCATGTTAGTAAATTCCTCCATGGTCATGTCAGTAACTTCTGCCCATGGTCATGTTACTAATTCCGCCTATGGTCATGTTGGCTAATTCAGCCTATGGTCATGTCAGTAAATTCTGCCTATGGTCATGTTACTAACTTCCCGCCTATGGTCATGTTAACTAATTCCGCCCATGGTCATGTTACTAATTCTGCCCATGGTCATGTTACTAAATTCCACCCATGGTCATGTCAGTAACTTCTGCCTATGGTCATGTTACTAAATTTTTTCCCATGGTTATGTTACTAAATTCCGCCTATGGTCATGTTCGTAATTCCGCCCTATGGTCATGTCAGTAACTTCTGCCTATGGTCATGTTCTAAATTCTACCTATGGTCATGTTACTAAATTCTGCCTATGGTCATGTTGGATAATTCCGCCCATGGTCATGTCACTAAATTCTGCCTATGGTCATGTTACTAAATTCAGCCCATGGTCATGTCACTAAATTCTGCCTATGGTCATGTTGGCAATTAATTTCCGCCTATGGTCATGTTACTAATTCCGCCCATGGTCATTTTGGCTAATTCTTCTGCCTATGGTCATGTCACTAATTCTACCTTTGGTCATGTTACTAAATTCTGCCATGGTCATGTTGGATTAATTCCGCCTATGGTCATGTCACTAAATTCTGCCTATGGTCATGTTGGCACTAAATTCTGCCTATGGTCATGTTACTAAATTTCTGCCCATGGTCATGTTACTAAATTCCGCCATGGTCATGTCAGTAACTTCTGCCTATGGTCATGTTGGCTAATTCCACCCATGGTCATGTCAGTAACTTCTGCCTTTGGTCATGTTGGCTAATTCTGCCTATGGTCATGTTACTAAATTCCGCCTATGGTCCTGTCAGTAACTTCTGCCCATGGTCATGTTACTAAATTCCGCCCATGGTCATGTTGGCTAATTCCGCCTATGGTCATGTCAGTAACTTTGCCTATGGTCATGTTAGAAGAAATTTTCAGACCCATGGTCATGTCTAAATTCTGCCTATGGTCATGTTACTAAATTCCGCCTTTAAACATGTCACAAAACTTCTGCCATGGTCATGTTCACTAAAAAATAAATGGTCATGTTAAAACGTACTAAATTCAAAACCATGGTCATGTTTAGTAAATTCCCCTATGGTCATGTCCAGTAACTTCTGCCTTATGGTTATGTTACTAATTCCGCCCATGGTCCTGTCTCTCCCGTTCTCGCCTATGGTCATGTTACTAAATTCCGCCCATGGTCATTTATGCAAATTCCAGCCTATGGTCATGTCAATAATTCATTATGGTCATGTCAGTAACCCTGCCTTGGAATGTTAAAAAATTCTGCCTATGGTCCATGCCATTAAATTTAACCCATGGTCATGTTGGCTAAATTCCGCCTATGGTCAAATCTAAATTTTTAAATTCTAAATTCAGCCCCGGTCATGTCCCAGTAAATCTCCTATGGTCATGTTAACACCTGCATTTGACAACACAGAAATGCCAATGGTCATGTTGGATAATTCCTATGGTCATGTTGGCTAAATTCTGCCTATGGTCATGTTACTAAATTCCGCCTATGGTCATGTTACTAAATTCTGCCCATGGTCATGTTGGCTAAATTCCGCCTATGGTCATGTCAGTAACTTCTGCCTGGTCATGTTACTAAATTCCTCCCATGGTCATGTCGGTAAATTCCACCCATGGTCATGTTACTAATTCCGCCCATGGTCATGTTACTAAATTCCGCCTATGGTCATGTCAGTAACTTCTGCCTATGGTCATGTTACTAAATTCTGCCCATGGTCATGTTACTAATTCCTCCCATGGTCATTTTGGCTAATTCCACCTATGGTAATGTTGGCTAATTCTGCCTATGGTCATGTTACTAAATTCTGCCATGGTCATGTTGGCTAATTCCGCCTATGGTCATGTCAGTGACTTCTGCCTATGGTCATGATGGCTAATTCCTCCCATGTTCATCTCTGTAACTTCTGCCTATGGTCATGTTGGCTAATTTTGCCTATGGTCATGTTACTAAATTCCGCCCATGGTCATGTCAGCAACTTCTACCTATGGTCATGTCAGTAACTTCTGCCTAGGGTCATGTTGGCTAATTCTGCCTATGGTCATGTTTCTAAATTCCGCCCATGGTCATGTAACTAAATTCCGCCCATGGTCATGTTAGCTAATTCCGCCCATGGTCATGTTACTAAATTCCGCCTATGTTCATGTCAGTAACTTCTGCCTATGGTCATGTTACTAAATTCCGCCCATGGTCATGTTACTAAATTCCGCCTATGGTCATGTCAGTAACTTCTGCCTATGGTCATGTTACTAAATTTTTTTCCCATGGTCATGTTACTAAATTCTGCCCATGATCATGTTACTAAATTCTACCCATGGTCATGTCAGTAACTTCTGCTTATGGACATGTCACTAAATTCCGCCTATGGTCATGTTGGCTAATTCAGCCCATGGTCATGTCAGTAACTTCTGCCCATGGTCATGTCAGTAACTTCTGCCTATGGTCATGTTCACAATTCTGCCCATGGTCATGTCAGTAACTTCTACCTATGGTCATGTCACTAAATTCTACCTTGGTCATGTTACTAGATGCTGCCAATGGTCATGTTGGATAATTCAGCCTATGGTCATGTCATTAAATTCCGCCTATGGTCATGTTACTAATTCCGCCCATGGGCATGTAACTAAATTCCGCCTATGGTCATGTCGGCTAATTCTGCCCATGGTCATGTTGGCTAATTCCACCCATGGTCATGTCAGTAACTTCCGCCTATGGTCATGTTGGCTAATTCCACCCATGGTCATGTCAGTAACTTCTGCCTATGGTCATGTTCGCTAATTCCACCCTTGGTCATGTCAGTAACTTCTGCCTATGGTCATGTCACTAAATTCTGCCTATGGTCATGTTACTAGATTCTGCCAATGGTCATGTTGGATTATTCATTTTTTATGGTCATGTCACTAAATTCTGCCTATGGTCATGTTACTAAATTCCCTATTTTGTCATGTTACTAAATTCTGCCCATGGGCATGTTGGCTAAATTCCAGCTATGGTCATGTCTCTAAATTTCCGCCTATGGTCATGTTTGGCTAAATTCCACCCATGGTCATGTTGGCTAAATTTTTCCCTTGGTTATGTGTTACTAAATTCCGCCTATGATAATGTTACTAAATTCGCCTATGGTCATGTCAGTAACTTCTGCCTATGGTCATGTTCTAATTCTGCCTATGGTCATGTCACTAAATTCCGCCCATGGTCATGTTGGCTAATTCAGCCCATGGTCATGTCTGTAACTTCTGCCTATGGTCATGTCAGTAAATTCTGCCTATGGTCATGTTGGCTAATTCCTCCTATGGTCATGTCAGTAACTTCTACCTATGGTCATGTCACTAAATTCCGCCTATGGTCATGTTGGTAAATTCTGCCTATGGTCATGTTGGCTAAATTCTCCCATGATCATGTCCAGAACTTCTGCCTATGGTCATGTTGGCTAATTCCACCCATGGTCATGTTACTAAATTCTGCCTATGGTCATGTCAGTAACTTCTGCCCTATTGTCATGTTACTAAATTCTGCCCATGGTCATGTTGGCTAATTCCGCCAATGGTCATGTTACTAAAGTGGTTCCGCCATTCCATGAAACTACACAGACAGATCATGTGATGAGTAGCTGAGTCTAAAATGGTAGCCTCAGCGTTTAACAACAAAATAAAAGTTTAAACAGACTAAAAAACAGGACCATGGTCATCACGCCAAAATAAAAAGACAAACAAAACTATGGTCACACAAAACAAGTAACTTCTGCCTATGGTACCGTTGGCAAATTCCAGCACGCTGTAGCAATGTTATTCTTTAGCTGTATTTCCTTTCTCTCTCTCCCGTTCTCCACTCTAACCCCGAGTTAATGAAATTCTATTTATGCAGTTGTACCGAGAGCCCTTGCTGGTCAATCATTCATTTGGAATTCCACCTGCACGTGAATTAATTAAGTGTTCTCCTATGGTCATGTTACATTTTCCAGCAGCATGTGAAGTCATCTGTTGCCTAAATTCGTGCCTAAATACAAATCTACCTTTTTAAATACCGCCCAACACAGACCCGTTTAATTCCGGTACCAATGGCTACCAACATTAACACCCTATGGTACAACACAGAAATGCACAATTCTGGAGCACATTGTCACATCATGTTACTAAATTCTGCCTATGGTCATGTTACTAAAATTCTGCCTATGGTCATGTTACTAAATTCTGCCTATGGTCATGTAACTAAATTCCGCCCATGGTCATGTTGGCTAATTCCTCCTATGGTCATTTTGGCTAATTCCACCTATGGTAATGTTGGCTAATTCTGCCTATGGTCATGTTACTAAATTCTGCCCATGGTCATGTTGGCTAATTCCGCCTATGGTCATGTCAGTGACTTCTGCCTATGGTCATGTTGGCTAATTCCTCCCATGGTCATGTCAGTAACTTCTGCCTATGGTCATGTTGGCTAATTCCTCCTATGGTCATGTCACTAAATTCCGCCTATGTTCATGTTGGCTAACTTCTGCCTATGGTCATGTAACTAAGTTCCGCCCATGGTCATGTTGGCTAATTCCTCCTATGGTCATTTTGGCTAATTCCACCTATGGTCATGTTGGCTAATTCTGCCTATGGTCATGTTACTAAATTCTGCCCATGGTCATGTTGGCTAATTCCGCCTATGGTCATGTCAGTAACACCTGCCTATGGTCATGTTACTAAATTCTCCCATGGTCATGTCTGCTAATTCCGCCTATGGTCATGTTAGCTAATTCCGCCTATGGTCATGTCTCTAATTTCCGCCTATGGTCATGTCAGTAACTGGCTAATTCATGCCTCATGGTCATGTTGGCTAATTCTTTCTATGGTCATGTTTCTCACTAAATGGTCATGTAACTAATTCCAACCCATGGTCATGTTCGTAATTCCTACCCATGGTCATGTCACTAAATTCCGGCTATGTTCATGTTACTAATTTCACCTATGGTCATGTTACTAAATTCCGCCTATGGTCATGTTGGCTAAATTCTGCCTATGGTCATGTCGCTAATTCCACCCATGGTCATGTCAGTAACTTCTGCCTATGGTCATGTCACATAACTTCTGCCTATGGTCATGTTGGCTAATTCCGCCCATGGTCATGTCAGTTAATTCCTCCTATGGTCATGTCACTAAATTCTACCTTTGATCATGTTACTAGATGCTGCCAATGGTCATGTTGGATAATTCAGCCTATGGTCATGTCACTAAATTCCGCCTATGGTCATGTCACTAAATTCCGCCCATGGGCATGTAACTAAATTCCGCCTATGGTCATGTCGGCTAATTCTGCCCATGGTCATGTTGGCAAATTCCACCCATGGTCATGTCAGTAACTTCTGCCTATGGTCATGTTACTAAATTCAGCCCATGGTCATGTAACTAAGTTCCGCCCATGGTCATGTTGGCTAATTCCTCCTATGGTCATTTTGGCTAATTCCACCTATGGTAATGTTGGCTAATTCTGCCTATGGTCATGTTGGCTAATTCCTCCTATGGTCACGTCACTAAATTCCGCCCACGGTCATGTCAGTAACTTCTGCCTATGGTCATGTTACTAAATTCTGCCTATGGTCATGTAACTAAGTTCCGCCCATGGTCATTTTGGCTAATTCCACCTAATGGTAATGTTGGCTAATTTTGAATATGGTCATGTGGTTAATTCCGCCTATGGTCATGTCAGCAACTTCTACCTATGTCAGTAACTTCTGCCTAGGGTCATGTTACTAATTCTGCCTATGGTCATGTTTCTAAATTCCGCCTATGTTCATGTCAGTAACTCTGCCTATGGTCATGTTCACTAAATTCTATTCCTCATGTTCATTCCGTCAAACTTCTGCCTATGGTCATGTTAGTAAATTTTTCCCATGGTCATGTTACTAAATTCCGCCTATGGTCATGTTGGCAAATTCTGCCTATGGTCATGTCAGTAACTTCTGCCTATGGACATGTCACTAAATTCTGCCTATGGTCATGTTGGCTAATTCAGCCCATGGTCATGTCAGTAACTAAATTCCTATGGTCATGTTAGTAACTTCTGCCCATGGTCATGTTACTAAATTCCGCCCATGGTCATGTCAGTAACTTCTACCTATGGTCATGTTACTAAATTCCGCCCATGGTCATGTTACTAAATTCCGCCTATGGTCATGTCAGTAACTTCTGCCTATGGTCATGTTACTAAATTTTTTTTCCCATGGTTATGTTACTAAATTCCGCCTATGATCATGTTACTAAATTCCGCCTATGGTCAGTAACTTCTGCTTATGGACATGTTCCTAAATTCCATGGTCCTGTTGGCTAATTCCTGCCCATGGTCATGTCTCTAAATTCCGCCTATGGTCATGTTGGCTAATTCAGCCCATGGTCATGTCAGTAACTTCTGCCTATGGTCATGTCAGTAACTTCTGCCTTTGACCATGTTACTAGATGCTGCCAATGGTCATGTTGGATAATTCAGCTTATGGTCATGTCACTAAATTCCGCCTATGGTCATGTCACTAAATTCCGCCTCTTGTCATGTTACTAAATTCCGCCCATGGGCATGTAACTAAATTCCGCCTATGGTCATGTTGGCTATTTCCGCCCATGGTCATGTTACTAAATTCCGCCTATGGTCATGTCCGTAACTTCTGCCTTTGGTCATGTTGGCTAATTCTGCCCATGGCCATGTTACTAAATTCTGCCTATGGTCCTGTCAGTAACTTCTGCCTATGGTCATGTTACTAAATTCATACGGTCATGTCAGTAACTTCTGCCTATGGTCATGTTACTAAATTCCCTGCATGGTAATGTTGGCTAATTCCTCCTATGGTCATTTTGGCTAATTCCACCTATGGTAATGTTGGCTAATTCTGCCTATGGTCATGTTACTAAATTCTGCCATGGTCATGTTGGCTAATTCCGCCTATGGTCATGTCAGTGACTTCTGCCTATGGTCATGTTGGCTAATTCCTCCCATGGTCATGTCTGTAACTTCTGCCTATGGTCATGTTAGCTAATTTTGCCTATGGTCATGTCGGTTAATTTCGCCTATGGTCATGTCAGTAACTTCTACCTATGGTCATGTCAGTAACTTCTGCCTAGGGTCATGTTGGCTAATTCTGCCTATGGTCATGTTTCTAAATTCCGCCCATGGTCATCTAACTAAATTCCGCCCATGGTCATGTTAGCTAATTCCGCCCATGGTCATGTTACTAAATTCCGGCTATGTTCATGTCAGTAATTTCCGCCTATGGTCATGTTACTAAATTCCGCCCATGGTCATGTTACTAAATTTTTTCCCTTGGTTATGTTACTAAATTCCGCCATGGTCATGTCACTAAATTCCTTCTCACGGACATGTCAGTAACTTCTGCTTATGGACATGTTCCTAAATTCAATGGTCATGTCTCTAAATTCCTTCCTATGGTCATGTTGGCTAATTCAGCCCATGGTCATGTCAGTAACTTCTGCCTATGGTCATGTCAGTAACTTCTGCCTTGGTCCATGTTACTAAATCTGCCCATGGTCATGTTGGATAATTCAGCTTATGGTCATGTCACTAAATTCCGCCTATGGTCATGTCACTAAATTCCGCCTATTGTCATGTTACTAAATTCCGCCCATGGGCATGTAACTAAATTCCGCCTATGGTCATGTTGGCTATTTCCGCCCATGGTCATGTTACTAAATTCCGCCTATGGTCATGTCAGTAACTTCTGCCTATGGTCATGTTGGCTATTTCCACCCATGGTCATGTCCGTAACTTCTGCCTTTGGTCATGTTGGCTAATTCTGCCCATGGCCATGTTACTAAATTCTGCCTATGGTCCTGTCAGTAACTTCTGCCTATGGTCATGTTACTAAATTCTGCCTATGGTCATGTAACTAAGTTCCGCCCATGGTCATGTTGGCTAATTCCTCCTATGGTCATTTTGGCTAATTCCACCTATGGTAATGTTGGCTAATTCTGCCTATGGTCATGTTACTAAATTCTGCCATGGTCATGTTGGCTAATTCCGCCTATGGTCATGTCAGTGACACCTGCCTATGGTCATGTTGGCTAATTCCTCCCATGGTCATGTCTGTAACTTCTGCCTATGGTCATGTTAGCTAATTTTGCCTATGGTCATGTCGGTTAATTTCGCCTATGGTCATGTCAGTAACTTCTACCTATGGTCATGTCAGTAACTTCTGCCTAGGGTCATGTTGGCTAATTCTGCCTATGGTCATGTTTCTAAATTCTTCCCCATGGTCATCTAACTAAATTCTGCCCATGGTCATGTTAGCTAATTCCGCCCATGGTCATGTTACTAAATTCCGGCTATGTTCATGTCAGTAATTTCCGCCTATGGTCATGTTACTAAATTCCGCCCATGGTCATGTTACTAAATTTTTTCCCTGGTCATGTTACTAAATTCGCCCATGATAATGTTACTAAATTCCGCCCATGATCATGTCAGTAACTTCTGCTTATGGACATGTTCCCCTAATTCCGCCCATGGTCATGTCTCTAAATTCCGCCTATGGTCATGTTGGCTAAATTCAGCCCATGTTCATGTTGGCTAATTCCGCCTATGGTCATGTCAGTAACTTTTTTCTATGGTCATGTTACTAATTCCAACCCATGGTCATGTTGGTAAATTCTACCTATGGTCATGTCACTAAATTCTACCTATCATGTTACTAGATGTCCAATGGTAATGTTGGCTAAATTCTGCCTATGGTCATGTTGGCTAATTCCGCCCATGGTCATGTTGGTAAATTCTCCTATGGTCATGTCAGTAATTCTGCCCATGGTCATGTTACTAAATTCCACCTATGGTCATGTCAGTAACTTCTGCCTATGGTCATGTTACTAAATTCCGCCCATGGTCATGTTGGTCATAGAATTCCTCCTGGTAATTTTGGCTAATTCTGCCTATGGTCATGTTAGTAATTCTGCCTATGGTCATGTTGTAAATTCCCACCCATGGTCATGTCAGTAACTTCTGCCTATGGTCATGTTGGCTAATTCCTTCTATGGTCATGTTTACTAAGTTCCAGAGATGGTCATGTTGGCTAATTCAGCCTATGGTCATGTTAGCTAATTCTGCTATGGTCATGTTGTTAAATTCTGCCTATGGTCATGTCAAGTAAATTCTGCCTATGGTCATGTTTCTTAATTCCTCCATGGTCATGTCAGTAACACCTGCCTATGGTCATGTTGGCTAATTCCGCCTATGGTCATGTCAGTAACTTCTGCCTATGGTCATGTTGGCTAAATTCCTCCTATGGTCATGTTTGTAAATTCCGCCTATGGTCATGTTGGCTAATTTTGAATATGGTCATGTCACTAAATTCTGCCTATGGTCATGTTGTTAATTCTGCCCATGGTCATGTTACTAAATTCTGCTATGGTCATGTCGCTAAATTTCTGCCCATGGTCATGTTTCTAAATTCATATGGTCATGTAACTAAATTTCTGCCTATGGTCATGTTAGCTAATTCCGCCCATGGTCATGTTACTAAATTCACCTATGTTCATGTCAGTAACTTCTGCCTATGGTCATGTTAGTAAATTCTGCCTATGGTCATGTTGGCTAATTCCGCCTATGGTCATGTTACTAAATTCACCTATGGTCATGTCACTAAATTCCTACCCCATGGTCATGTCACTAAATTCCGCCTATGGTCATGTTGGCTAATTCAGCCCATGGTCATGTTGGCTAATTCCACCTATGGTTATGTCACTAAATTCTGCCTATGGTCATGTTACTAATTCCCTACCATGGTCATGTCAACTAACTTCTGCCTATGGTCATGTTGGCTAATTCCACCCATGGTCATGTTCCTCCCATGGTCATGTTGTAAATTCCTCCTATGGTCATGTCAGTAAATTCTGCCTATGGTCATGTTAAATTCCTGCCCATGGTCATGTTGGATTATTCTGCCTATGGTCATGTTACTAAATTCCCTGAGCCTGCCCACATAAATTCCTGCCTATGGTCATGTTGGTAATTCTGCCCTATGGTCATGTTACTAAATTCTGCCCATGGTCATGTCTCTAAATTCCACTATGGTCATGTTGGTAATTCCGCCCATGGTCATGTTGGCTAATTCCTCCATGGTCATGTCCTGAGTAACTTCTGCCTATGGTCATGTTATTAATTCAACCCATGGTCATGTCAGTAACTTCTACCTATGGTCATGTCACTAAATTCTACCTTTGATCATGTTAGCTAGATGCTGCCAATGGTCATGTTGGCTAATTCTGCCTATGGTCATGTTACTAAATTCCTCCCATGGGCATGTTGTAAATTCACCCTATGGTCATGTCAGTAATTCTGCCCATGGTCATGTTACTAAATTCCCTATGGTCATGTCAGTAACTTCTGCCTATGGTCATGTTACTAAATTCTCCTAAATTCCGCCCATGGTCATGTTGGCTAATTCCACCTATGGTCATTTTGGCTAATTCCACCTATGGTCTAATTCTGCCTATGGTCATGTACTAAATTCTGCCTATGGTCATGTTGGCTAAATTCCTCCCATGGTCATGTCAGTAACATCTGCCTATGGTCATGTTGGCTAATTCCGCCTATGGTCATGTCAGTAACTTCTGCCTATGGTCATGATGGCTAATTCCTCCCATGGTCATCTCTGTAACTTCTGCCTATGGTCATGTTGGCTAATTTTGAATATGGTCATGTCTAGTAATTCCGCCTATGGTCATGTCAGCAACTTCTACCTATGGTCATGTCAGTAACTTCTGCCCATGGTCATGTTACTAAATTCCATGTCAATTCATGTTACCCATGGTCATGTTTCTAAATTCCGCCCATGGTCATCATGTTCCGTGGTGTGTTACTAATTCCGGGTCATGTTACTAAAATTCCGCCTATGGTCATGTCACTAAATTCCGCCTATGGTCATGTTACTAAATTCTATTATGGTCATGTTACTAAATTCCGCCTATGGTCATGTTGGCTAATTCCACCTATGGTCATGTCCTCTAACTTCTGCCTATGGTCATGTCACTAAATTCTCCTATGGTCATGTTTTACCAAATTCAGCCCATGGTCATGTCAGTAACTTCTGCCTATGGTCATGTTACTAAAATTCCTGCCTATGGTCATGTTTAACAAATTCCGCCTATGGTCATGTTGGCTAATTTCTGCCTATGGTCATGTTGGCTAATTCTGCCCATGGTCATGTTACTAAATTCCGCCCATGGTCATGTTGACTGCTTCCGCCCTCCCATGTCAGTAATTCTGCCCATGGTCATGATGGCTAATTCCTCCCATGGTCATGTAACTAAATTCGCCTATGGTCATGTTGGCTAATTTCCCCTCTCACGTTGTTACTAAATTCCGGTGATGGTCATGTCAGTAACTTCACCTATGGTCATCAGTAAATTCTGCCTGGTCATGTCCTAAATTCAAATCCAATGGTCATGTTGGCTAATTCACCCATGGTCATGTCACTAACTTCTGCCTATGATCATGTCAGTAACTTGCCTATGGTCATGTTAACCCTTCATGTTGGTCATGTTACTAAATTCCTGCCTGGTCATTTTCAGTAAATTCTGCCTTTGGTCATGTTACCTAATTTTTTAATTCTGCCTATGGTCATGTTACTAAATTCTGCCAATGGTCATTCCGACTGGTCATTCCACCTATGGTCAATGTCAGCAGCAATTCTGCCTTATGGACATGTTGGCTAATTCCTCCCATGGTCATGTCACTAAATTCCGCCCATGGTCATGTCAGTAACTTTCTGCCCATGGTCATGTTACTAAATTCTGCCTATGGTCATGTTGACTAATTCCTACTATGGTCATTTCAGCTAATTCCACCTATGGTAATGTTACTAATTCTGCCTATGGTCATGTTACTAAATTCCGCCATGGTCATGTTGGCTAATTCCGCCTATGGTCATGTCAGTGACTTCTGCCTATGGTTTTTCCTAATTCCTCCCCATGGTCATGTCTGTAAATTCCATATGGTCATGTTAGCTAATTTTCCGCCTATGGTCATGTCTCTAATTTCGCCTATGGTCATTCTACCTATGGTCATTGGCTAATTCAGCCCATGGTCATGTTGGCTAATTCTGCCTATGGTCATGTCAGTAACTTCTGCCCCATGGTCATGTTGGCTAATTCCACCCATGGTCATGTCTGTAAATTCGCCTATGGTCATGTTTGGAAATTCCAGACATGGTCATGTTCTAATTGGCCCATGGTCATGTAAACTTTTGCCTATGGTCATGTCACTAAATTCTGCCATGGTCATGTTGTCTAATCTTTCCTATGGTCATGTTTCACACCTGCCTATGGTCATGTTGGGTAATTCCGCCCATGGTCATGTCTGTAAATTCCGCCTATGGTCATGTTAGTTAATTTCAGCCTATGGTCATGTTACTAAATTCTTTCTATGGTCATGTCAGTAACTTCTGCCTATGGTCATGTTGGTCATGTTGGATAATTCAACCCATGGTCATGTTAAATAATTCCCTATGGTCATGTTACTAAATTCCGCCCATGGTCATGTATCTAAATTCCGCCCATGGTCATGTCAGTAACTTCTGCCTATGGTCATGTTAATAAATTCCACCTATGGTCATGTCAGTAGATTCTGCCTATGGTCATAAAGCATTAAATTCGCTAAATTCTGCCCTATGGTTATGTTGGCTAAATTCCCGTGGTCATGTTACTAAATTCCAACTATGGTCATTTTGGCTTAATTCCGCCCGCCCATGTCAGTAACTTCTGCCTATGGTCATGTTGGAATTCCTCCCATGGTCATGTCAGTAACTTCTGCCTATGGTCATGTCCTAACTTCTGCCTATGGTCATGTTACTAATTCCACCTATGGTCATGTTGGATAATTCAGCCTATGGTCATGTTGGCTAATTCCTCCTATGGTCATGTCACTAAATTCTGCCTATGGTCATGTTCCAAATTCCGCCCATGGTCATGTAACTAAATTCGCCTATGAAATGTTCTAATTCCGCCCATGGTCATGTTGGATAATTCAATCTATGGTCATGTCAGTAACTTCTGCCTATGGTCATGTTATTAATTTCTGCCATGGTCATGTTACTAAATTCCACCTATGGTCATGTTGGGAAATTCTGCCCATGGTCATGTTACTAAATTCTGCCTATGGTCATGTCACTAACTTCTGCCTATGGTCATGTTGGCTAATTCCACCCATGGTCATGTTAAATATGGTCAATTCAAATTTTTTCCCATGGTCATGTTACTAAATTCCTCCTATGGTCATGTTGGCTAATTCCGCCCATGGTCATGTTGGCTAAATTCCTCCTATGGTCATGTTGGCTAATTCTGCCTATGGTCATGTTAGCTAAATTCCGCCCATGGTCATGTCACTAAATTCCGCCCATGGTCATGTTGGCTAAATTCCGCCCATGGTCATGTTAGTAACTTTTGCCTATGGTCATGTTAGTAAATTCACCTATGGTCATGTCACTAATTTCGCCCTATGGTCATGTCAGTAACTTCCTATGGTCATGTCACTAAATTCTGCCTATGGTCATGTTGGCTAATTCTGCCCATGGTCATGTTGGTAATTCAGCCTATGGTCATGTCACTAAATTCCGCCTATGGTCATGTTACTAAATTCCGCCCATGGTCATGTCACTAAATTCGCCTATGGTCATGTCAGTAAATTCCACCTATGTTTACTAATGTTATGGTCTAAAATTCTGCCTATGGTCATGTTACTAATTCCTCCTATGGTCATGTCACTAAATTCAGCCTATGGTCATGTCACTAAATTCTGCCTATGGTCATGTTACTAAATTCTGCCTATGGTCATGTTCCTAAATTCACCTATGGTCATGTTACTAATTCCACCTATGGTCATGTTGGCTAAAATTCTATGTCAGTAACCTGCCTATGGTCATGTCAATAAATGCCCATGGTCATGTTACTAATTCCGCCCATGGTCATTTTATAATTCTGCCTATGGTCATGTTACTAATTCCTCCTATGGTCATGTTGGTAAATTCCGCCATGGTCATGTTGGCTAAATTCTGCCATGGTCATGTTAACTAAATTCATACTATGGTCATGTCGGTTAATTTCTACCATATGTCATGTTACTAAATTCTGCCTATGGTCATGTTGGTAATTCTGCCTATGGTCATGTTGGCTAATTCCACCCATGGTCATGTCCGTAAATTCTGCCTTTGGTCATGTTACATAATTCTGCCCATGGTCATGTTACTAAATTCTGCCTATGGTCCTGTTTCTAAATTCTGCCTATGGTCATGTTACTAAATTCTGCCTATGGTCATGTAACTAAGTTCCGCCCATGGTCATGTTATAATTCCTCCTATGGTCATTTTACTAATTCCACCTATGGTAATGTTGGCTAATTCTGCCTATGGTCATGTTACTAAATTCCTGCCATGGTCATGTTGTTAATTCCTCCCATGGTCATGTCAGTCATCTTGCCTATGGTCATGTCAGTAAACCTGCCCTATGGTCATGTTGGCTAATTTTGCCTATGGTCATGTCTGTAATTTCTGCCTATGGTCATGTTACTAATTTCCGCCTATGGTCATGTCAGTAACTTCTGCCTATGGTCATGTTGGCTAATTCCGCCTATGGTCATGTTTCTAAATTCTGCCTATGGTCATGTTACTAAATTCCGCCCTGGTCATGTTACTAAATTCTGCCCATGGTCATGTTGGTAAATTCCCGTCCTATGGTCATGTCACTAAATTCTGCCTATGGTCATGTTACTAAATTCTGCCCATGGTCATGTTACTAAATTCCGCCCATGGTCATGTTACTAAATTCCTCCCATGGTCATATTTTATGTCAATTCCATGGTCATAATATGGTCATGTTGGCTAATTCTGCCCATGGTCATGTCAGTGATTCTGCCTATGGTCATGTTGGCTAATTCCTCCATGGTCATGTCAGTAACATCTGCCTATGGTCATGTCTCTAAATTCTATGGTCATGGTCATGTCAATTCTGTTTCTGCCTTGGTCATGCTGGCTAATTCCTCCCATGGTCATGATCTCTGTAACTTCTGCCTATGGTCATGTTGGCTAAATTCCTGCCCATGGTCATGTCACTAAATTCACCCATGGTCATGTCACTAAATTCCGCTATATGGTCATGTTAGTAATTCTGCCTATGGTCATGTTGGATAATTCCTCCTATGGTCATGTTTCTAAATTCCGCCTATGTTAGTAAATTCCGCTAAATTTACGCCCATGGTCATGTTACTAAATTCCCCTGGTCATGTCACTAAATTCCGCCCATGGTCATGTTGGCTAATTTTGCCTATGGTCATGTTACTAAATTCTGCCATGGTCATGTTACTAATTCCGCCCTATGGTCATGTCACTAAATTCTGCCTATGGTCATGTTGGCTAATTCCTCCTATGGTCATGTCAGTAACTTCTGCCTATGGTCATGTTGGCTAATTCAGCCCATGGTCATGTCGGTAATTCTGCCTATGGTCATGTCAGCTAATTCCTCCTATGGTCATTTTGGTAATTCCACCTATGGTCATGTTGGCTAATTCTGCCTATGGTCATGTCACTAATTCCGCCTATGGTCATGTTGGTAACTTCTGCCTATGGTCATGTCAGTAACATCTGCCTATGGTCATGTTACTAATTCCTGCCCATGGTCATGTCAGTAACTTCTGCCTATGGTCATGTTACTAAATTTTTTAATTTCCATGGTCATGTGTTAAATTCAGCCTATGGTCATGTTACTAAATTCTGCCTATGGTCATGTCAGTAACTTCCTTATGGTCATGTTAACCTAAATTTCCTAATTCCATGGTCATGTAACTAAATTCCGCCCCATGGTCATGTTAGCTAATTCCGCCATGGTCATGTTACTAAATTCGGCTATGTTCATGTCAGTAATTTCCGCCTATGGTCATGTTACTAAATTCAGCCCATGGTCATGTCTCTAAATTCCGCTATGGTCATGTTGGCTAATTCAGCCATGGTCATGTTACTAAATTCCTCCCATGGTCATGTCAGTAACTTCACCTATGGTCATGTTAAGCTAATTCCGCCCATGGTCATGTCAGTAAATTCTACCTATGGTCATGTCACTAAATTCTACCCATGGTCATGTTCAGTAGATGCCCATGGTAATGTTGGCTAATTCTGCCTATGGTCATGTTACTAAATTCCCCCATGGTCATGTTGGCTAATTCCACCTATGGTCATGTCAGTAATTCCTGCCTATGGTCATGTTGGCTAAATTCTGCCATGGTCATGTTACTAATTCCGCCCATGGTGATGTTGGCTAATTCCTCCTATGGTCATGTTGGCTAATTCCTCCCTATGGTCATGTTACTAAATTCTGCCTATGGTCATGTAACTAATTTTCCTATGGTCATTTTAGTAAATTCCACCTATGGTCATGTTGGCTAATTCCTCCCTATGGTCATGTTACTAAATTCTGCCATGGTCATGTTGGCTAATTCCGCCTATGGTGATGTCAGTGACTTCTGCCTATGGTCATGATGGCTAATTCCTCCCATGTTCATCTCTGTAACTTCTGCCTATGGTCATGTTGGCTAATTTTGAATATGGTCATGTCTGTTAATTCCGCCTATGGTCATGTCAGCAACTTCTACCTATGGTCATGTCAAATTCTGCCTAGGGTCATGTTGGCTAATTCTGCCTATGGTCATGTTTCTAAATTCTGCCTATGGTCATGTCAGTAAATTCTGCCCATGGTCATGTTACTAAATTCACCCATGGTCATGTTACTAAATTCCGCCTATGGTCATGTCAGTAACTTTTGCCTATGGTCATGTTAAAAATTTTTTCCATGGTCATGTTACTAAATTCCGCCTATGATCATGTTACTAAATTCCGCCTATGGTCATGTCAGTAACTTCTGCCCATGGACATGTCACTAAATTCTGCCTATGGTCATGTTGGCTAATTCAGCCCATGGTCATGTCAGTAACTTCTGCCTATGGTCATGTCAGTAACTTCTGCCATGGTCATGTTAGCTAATTCCGCCCATGGTCATGTCAGTAACTTCCGGCTATGGTCATGTTACTAAATTCCGCCCATGGTCATGTTACTAAATTCCGCCTATGGTCATGTTACTAAATTCCCTATGGTCATGTCACTAAATTCTGCTTATGGACATGTTCCTAAATTCCGCCTATGTATCATGTTGCTAAATTCCACCCATGGTCATGTTATTAATTCCACCATGGTCATGTTACTAAATTCCGCCTATGGTCATGTTGGCTAATTCCTCCCATGGTCATGTCAGTAACTTCTGCCTATGGTCATGTCAGTAACTTCTGCCTTTGACCATGTTACTAGATGCTGCCAATGGTCATGTTGATAATTCAGCCCATGGTCATGTTGGTAACTTCTGCCCATGATCATGTCAGTAACTTCTGCCTATGGTCATGTTACTAATTCCGCCCATGGTCATGTCAGTAACTTCTACCTATGGTCATGTCACCAAATTCTACCTTTGATCATGTTAATGCTGCCCATGGTCATGTTGGATAATTCAGCCTATGGTCATGTCACTAAATTCCACCATGGTCATGTCACTAAATTCACCATGGGCATGTAACTAATTCTCCTATGGTCATGTTGGCTAATTCCACCCATGGTCAATGTTGGCTAATTCTGCCTATGGTCATGTTGGCTAATTCCTCCCATGGTCATGTTACTAAATTCCACCCATGGTCATGTCAGTAACTTCTGCCTATGGTCATGTTACTAAATTCTGCCTATGGTCATGTAACTAAGTTCCACCCATGGTCATTTTGGCTAATTCCACCTATGGTAATGTTGGCTAATTCTGCCTATGGTCATGTTACTAAATTCTGCCATGGTCATGTTGGCTAATTCCTGCCCATGGTCATGTCAAAGACTTCTGCCTATGGTCATTCCTCCCATGGTCATGTCTGTAACTTCTGCCTATGGTCATGTTAGCTAATTTTGCCTATGGTCATGTCGGTTAATTTAGCCTATGGTCATGTCAGTAACTTCTACCTATGGTCATGTCAGTAACTTCTGCCTAGGGGTCATGTTGGCTAATTATGCCTATGGTCATGTTTCTAAATTCCGCCCATGGTCATCTAAGTAAATTCCGCCCATGGTCATGTTAGCTAAATTCAGCCATGGTCATGTTACTAAATTCCGCCTATGGTCATGTCTGTAATTTCCTATGGTCATTTACTAAATTCTGCCCATGGTCATGTTACTAAATTTTTTTCCCATGGTTATGTTAAAATTCCGCCTATGATCATGTTACTAAATTCCGCCTATGGTCATGTCAGTAACTTCCTTATGGACATTATGGACATGGTCATAAATTCCGCCTATGGTCATGTTGGCTAATTCAGCCCATGGTCATGTCAGTAACTCCTGCCTATGGTCATGTCAGTAACTTCTGCCTATGGTCATGTTCGCTAATTCCGCCCATGGTCATGTCAGTAACTTCTACCTATGGTCATGTTACTAAATTCCGCCCCATGGTCATGTTTACTAAATCACCTATGGTCATGTTGGTAATTCACCCTATGGTCATGTCAGTAATTCCACCTATGGACATGTTCCTAAATTCCCTATGGTCATGCCACTAAATTCTGCCTATGGTCCTGTTGGCTAATTCCTCCCATGGTCATGTCTCTAAATTCCGCCTATGGTCATGTTGGCTAATTCAGCCTATGGTCGTGTCAGTAACTTCTGCCTATGGTCATGTCAGTAATTCCTGCCTTGGTCATGTTACTAATTCTGCCAATGGTCATGTTGGATAATTCAGCCTATGGTCATGTTGGCTAATTCCGCCTATGGTCATGTCACTAAATTCTGCCTATGGTCATGTTGGGTAATTCCTGCCTATGGTCATGTAACTATATTCACCTATGGTCATGTTGGCAATTTCAGCCCATGGTCATGTTACTAAATTCCGCCCATGGTCATGTTACTAAATTCCAACTATGGTCATGTTCCTAAATTCCGCCTATGGTCATGTTACTAAATTCCGCCCATGGTCATGTTGGCTAATTCGCCCATGGTCATGTTCTAAATTCCGCCTATGGTCATGTTTAAATTCTAGCCTATGGTCATGTCAGTAACTTCTACCCATGGTCATGTCAGTAAATTCTGCCTTTATCCATGTTGGCTAGATTCTGCCAATGGTCATGTTGGTAATTCTGCCTATGGTCATGTCACTAAATTCCGCCTATGGTCATGTTACTAAATTCTGCCCATGGTCATGTTACTAAATTCCGCCCATGGTCATGTTACTAAATTCATTATGGTCATGTTGGCTATTTCCGCCCATGGTCATGTTACTAAATTCCGCCTATGGTCATGTCTCTAAATTCTGCCTATGGTCATGTTGGCTAATTCACCCCATGGTCATGTCCCAGAACTTCTGCCTTTGGTCATGTCGTAATTCTGCCTATGGTCATGTTATTAAATTCTGCCCATGGTCATGTCAGTAACTTCTGCCTATGGTCATGTTACTAAATTCTACCTTTGGTCATGTAACTAAGTTCTGCCCATGGTCATGTTGGATAATTCCTCCTATGGTCATGTTGGCTAATTCCACCTATGGTAATGTTGGCTAATTCCTGCCTATGGTCATGTTACTAAATTCTGCCATGGTCATGTTGCCTAATTCCTCCCATGGTCATGTCTGTAACTTCTGCCTATGGTCATGTTAGCTAATTTTGCCTATGGTCATGTCGGTTAATTTCTCCTATGGTCATGTCAGTAACTTCTACCTATGGTCATGTCAGTAACTTCTGCCTAGGGTCATGTTGGCTAATTCTGCCTATGGTCATGTTTCTAAATTCCGCCTATGTTCATGTCAGTAACTTCTGCCTATGGTCATGTTACTAAATTCTGCCATGGTCATGTTACTAAATTCCGCCTTCATGTCAGTAACTTCTGCTTATGGTCATGTTACTAATTTTTTCCCATGGTTATGTTACTAAATTCTGCCTATGGTCATGTTACTAAATTCCTCCCATGGTCATGTCAGTAACTTCTGCCTATGGACATGTCACTAAATTTGCCCTATGGTCATGTTACTAATTCCTCCCATGGTCATGTCAGTAACTTCTACCTATGGTCATGTTTCTAATTTTGCCTATGGTCATGTTAATTCCGCCCATGGTCATCAGTAACTTCCCTATGGTCATGTTACTAAATTCCGCCCATGGTCATGTTACTAAATTCCGCCTATGGTCATGTCAGTAACTTCTGCCTATGGTCATGTTACTAAATTTTTTCCCATGGTTATGTTACTAAATTCCGCCTATGATCATGTTACTAAATTCCGCCTACGGTCATGTCAGTAACTTCTGCTTATGGACATGTTCCTAAATTCCGCCTATGGTCCTGTTGGCTAATTCCGCCCATGGTCATGTCTCTAAATTCCGCCTCTGGTCATGTTACTAATTCCATCTGGGCATGTCAGTAACTTCTGCCTATGGTCATGTTATTATTTCCGCCCATGGTCATGTTACTAAATTCCGCCTATGGTCATGTCACTAAATTCTGCCTATGGTCATGTTGGTATTTCTGCCCATGGTCATGTCAGTAAATTCTGCCTTTGGTCATGTTATTAAATTCTGCCCATGGTCATGTTGGATAATTCTGCCCATGGTCATGTTGGCTAATTCTGCCCATGGTCATGTTACTAAATTCTGCCCATGGTCCTGTCACTAACCCATTCCGCCCATGGTCATGTTACTAATTTCTGCCTATGGTCATGTAACTAAGTTCCGCCCATGGTCATGTTGGCTAATTCCTATGGTCATTTTACTAATTCCACCTATGGTCATGTTGGCTAATTCTGCCTATGGTCATGTTACTAAATTCTGCCATGGTCATGTTGGCTAATTCCGCCTATGGTCATGTCAGTGACACCTGCCTATGGTCATGTTGGCTAATTCCTCCATGGTCATGTCTGTAACTTCTGCCTATGGTCATGTTAGCTAATTTTGCCCATGGTCATGTCGGTTAATTTCGCCTATGGTCATGTCAGTAACTTCTACCTATGGTCATGTCAGTAACTTCTGCCTAGGGTCATGTTGGCTAATTCTGCCTATGGTCATGTTTCTAAATTCATCCATGGTCATCTAACTAAATTCCGCCCATGGTCATGTTAGCTAATTCTAACCATGGTCATGTTACTAAATTCCGCTATGTTCATGTCAGTAATTTTCGCCTATGGTCATGTTACTAAATTCCGCCCATGGTCATGTTATAAATTTTTTCCCTTAGTTCATGTTACTAAATTCAGCCTATGGTCATGTTACTAAATTCAACCCATGATCATGTCAGTAACTTCTTATGGTCATGTTCCTAAATTCCGCCCATGGTCATGTCTCTAAATTCCGCCTATGGTCATGTTGGCTAATTCAGCCCATGGTCATGTTGGCTAATTCCTCCCATGGTCATGTCAGTAACTTCTGCCTATGGTCATGTTCGCTAATTCCAACCCATGGTCATGTCAGTAACTTCTACCTATGGTCATGTTACTAAATTCCGCCCATGGTCATGTAACTAAGTTCCGCCCATGGTCATGTTGGCTAATTCCTCCCTTTGGTCATTTTACTAATTCCACCTATGGTAATGTTGGCTAATTCTGCCTATGGTCATGTTACTAAATTCTGCCTATGGTCATGTTGGCTAATTCCTCCCATGGTCATGTCAGTAACATCTGCCTATGGTCATGTTGGCTAATTCCGCCTATGGTGATGTCAGTGACTTCTGCCTATGGTCATGATGGCTAATTCCTCCCATGTTCATCTCTGTAACTTCTGCCTATGGTCATGTTGGCTAATTTTGAATATGGTCATGTCGGTTAATTCCGCCTATGGTCATGTCAGCAACTTCACCTATGGTCATGTCAGTAATTCTGCCTAGGGTCATGTTACTAAATTCTGCCATGGTCATGTTGGCTAAATTTAGCTATGGTCATGTTAGCTAATTCCGCCTATGGTCATGTTACTAAATTCCGCCCATGATCATGTTACTAAATTCCGCCTATGGTCATGTTGGTAACTTTTGCCTATGGTCATGTTACTTAATTCCGCCTATGGTCATGTTGGCTAATTCTACCTATGGTCATGTCAGTAACTTCTGCCTATGGTCATGTTGGTAATTCTGCCTATGGTCATGTTTCTAAATTCATATGGTCATGTCAGTAACTTCTACCTATGGTCATGTTACTAAATTCCGCCCATGGTCATGTTACTAAATTCCGCCTATGGTCATGTCAGTAACTTCTGCCTATGGTCATGTTACTAAATTTTTTTCCCATGGTTATGTTACTAAATTCCGCCTATGATCATGTTACTAAATTCCGCCTACGGTCATGTCAGTAACTTCTGCTTATGGACATGTTCCGCCCCATGGTCATGTAACTAAATTCCGCCCATGGTCATGTTAGCTAATTCCGCCCATGGTCATGTTACTAAATTCCGGCTATGTTCATGTCAGTAATTTCCGCCTATGGTCATGTTACTAAATTCCGCCCATGGTCATGTCTCTAAATTCCGCCTATGGTCATGTTGGCTAATTCAGCCCATGGTCATGTCAGTAACTTCTGCCTATGATCATGTCAGTAACTTCTGCCTATGGTCATGTTGGCTAATTCCGCCCATGGTCATGTCAGTAACTTCTACCTATGGTCATGTCACTAAATTCTACCTTTGATCATGTTACTAGATGCTGCCAATGGTCATGTTGGATAATTCAGCCTATGGTCATGTCACTAAATTCCGCCTATGGTCATGTCACTAAATTCCGCCCATGGGCATGTAACTAAATTCCGCCTATGGTCATGTCGGCTAATTCCACCTATGGTAATGTTGGCTAATTCTGCCTATGGTCATGTTGGCTAATTCCTCCTATGGTCACGTCACTAAATTCCGCCCACGGTCATGTCAGTAACTTCTGCCTATGGTCATGTTACTAAATTCTGCCTATGGTCATGTAACTAAGTTCCGCCCATGGTCATGTTACTAATTCCACCTATGGTAATGTTGGCTAATTCTGCCTATGGTCATGTTACTAAATTCTGCCATGGTCATGTTGGCTAATTCCGCCTATGGTGATGTCAGTGACTTCTGCCTATGGTCATGATGGCTAATTCCTCCCATGTTCATCTCTGTAACTTCTGCCTATGGTCATGTTGGCTAATTTTGAATATGGTCATGTCGGTTAATTCCGCCTATGGTCATGTCAGCAACTTCTACCTATGTCAGTAACTTCTGCCTAGGGTCATGTTGGCTAATTCTGCCTATGGTCATGTTTCTAAATTCCGCCTATGTTCATGTCAGTAACTTCTGCCTATGGTCATGTTACTAAATTCCGCCCATGGTCATGTTACTAAATTTTTTCCCTTGGTTATGTTACTAAATTCCGCGTATGATAATGTTACTAAATTCCGCCTACGATCATGTCAGTAACTTCTGCTTATGGACATGTTCCTAAATTCCGCCCATGGTCATGTCTCTAAATTCCGCCTATGGTCATGTTGGCTAATTCAGCCCATGGTCATGTTGGCTAATTCCTCCCATGGTCATGTCAGTAACTTCTGCCTATGGTCATGTTCGCTAATTCCAACCCATGGTCATGTCAGTAACTTCTACCTATGGTCATGTCACTAAATTCTACCTTTGATCATGTTACTAGATGCTGCCAATGGTAATGTTGGCTAATTCTGCCTATGGTCATGTCACTTCTGCTTCTGCCCATGGTCATGTTGGCAAATTCCACCCACGGTCATGTCAGTAACTTCGCCTATGGTCATGTTACTAAATTCCCTATGGTCATGTAACTAATTCCGCCCATGGTCATGTTGGCTAATTCCTCCTATGGTCATTTTGGCTAATTCCACCTATGGTAATGTTGGCTAATTCTGCCTATGGTCATGTTACTAAATTCTGCCTATGGTCATGTAACTAAGTTCCGCCCATGGTCATGTCAGTAACATCTGCCTATGGTCATGTTGGCTAATTCCGCCTATGGTGATGTCAGTGACTTCTGCCTATGGTCATGATGGCTAATTCCTCCCATGTTCATCTCTGTAACTTCTGCCTATGGTCATGTTGGCTAATTTTGAATATGGTCATGTCTGTTAATTCCGCCTATGGTCATGTCAGCAACTTCTACCTATGGTCATGTCAGTAACTTCTGCCTATGGTCATGTTGGCTAATTCTGCCTATGGTCATGTTTCTAAATTCCGCCCATGGTCATGTAACTAAATTTCGCCCATGGTCATGTTAGCTAATTCCTCCCATGGTCATGTTACTAAATTCCGCCTATGTTCATGTCAGTAACTTTTGCCTATGGTCATGTTACTAAATTCCGCCCATGGTCATGTTACAAAATTCCGCCTATGATCATGTTACTAAATTCCGCCCTACGGTCATGTCAGTAACTTCTGCCATGGACATGTCACTAAATCCGCCTAATTTATGGTCATGTTGGCTAATTCAGCCCATGGTCATGTCAGTAACTTCTGCCTATGGTCATGTCAGTAACTGCTGCCTATGGTCATGTTCCTAATTCCGCCCATGGTCATGTCAGTAACTTCTACCTATGGTCATGTTACTAAATTCGCCCATGGTCATGTTACTAAATTCCGCCTATGGTCATGTTATTAAATTCCGCCCTTATGGTCATGTCATGTCAGTAACTTCTGCTTATGGACATGTTCCTAAATTCCCCATGGTCATGTTACTAAATTCCGCCCATGGTCATGTTAGCTAATTCCGCCCATGGTCATGTTACTAAATTCCGGCTATGTTCATGTCAGTAATTTCCGCCTATGGTCATGTTACTAAATTCCGCCCATGGTCATGTCTCTAAATTCGCCTATGGTCATGTTGGCTAATTCAGCCCATGGTCATGTCAGTAACTTCTGCCTATGATCATGTCAGTAACTTCTGCCTATGGTCATGTTAAGCTAATTCCGCCCATGGTCATGTCAGTAACTTCTACCTATGGTCATGTCACTAAATTCTACCTTTGATCATGTTACTAGATGCTGCCAATGGTCATGTTGGATAATTCAGCCTATGGTCATGTCACTAAATTCCGCCTATGGTCATGTCACTAAATTCCGCCCATGGGCATGTAACTAAATTCCGCCTATGGTCATGTCGGCTAATTCCACCTATGGTAATGTTGGCTAATTCTGCCTATGGTCATGTTGGCTAATTCCTCCTATGGTCACGTCACTAAATTCCGCCCAATTCGGTCATGTCAGTAACTTCTGCCTATGGTCATGTTACTAAATTCTGCCTATGGTCATGTTGGCTAATTCCACCCATAGTCATTTTGGCTAATTCCACCTATGGTAATGTTGGCTAATTCTGCCTATGGTCATGTTACTAAATTCTGCCATGGTCATGTTGGCTAATTCCGCCTATGGTCATGTCAGTGACACCTGCCTATGGTCATGTTGGCTAATTCCTCCCATGGTCATGTCTGTAACTTCTGCCTATGGTCATGTTAGCTAATTTTGCCTATGGTCATGTTAGTTAATTCTGCCTATGGTCATGTCAGTAACTTCTACCTATGGTCATGTCTGTAACTTCTGCCTATGGTCATGTTGGCTAATTCTGCCTATGGTCATGTTTCTAAATTCATGTTACCATGGTCATCTAACTAAATTCTGCCCATGGTCATGTTAGCTAATTCCGCCCATGGTCATGTTACTAAATTCTGCTATGGTCATGTCACTAATTTCCGCCTATGGTCATGTTACTAAATTCCTCCCATGGTCATGTTACTAAATTTTTTCCTATGGTTATGTTACTAAATTCTGCCCATGATAATGTTACTAAATTCCGCCTACGGTCATGTCAGTAACTTCTGCCTATGGACATGTTCCTAAATTCCCTATGGTCATGTTAGCTAATTCCGCCCATGGTCATGTTACTAAATTCCGCCTATGTTCATGTCAGTAATTTCCGCCTATGGTCATGTTACTAAATTCCGCCCCATGGTCATGTCTCTAAATTCTGCCTATGGTCATGTTGGCTAATTCAGCCCCTTGGTCATGTCAGTAAATTCTGCCTATGATCATGTCAGTAAATTCCACCTATGGTCATGTCAGCTAATTCTGCCATGGTCATCTCTGTAACTTCTGCCTATGGTCATGTTGGCTAAATTTTGAATATGGTCATGTCTGTTAATTCCGCCTATGGTCATGTCAGCAACTTCTGCCCATGGTCATGTCAGTAACTTCTGCCTATGGTCATGTTGGCTAATTCTGCCCATGGTCATGTTTCTAAATTCTACCCATGGTCATGTCACTAAATTTAGCCCATGGTCATGTTACTAATTCCGCCCATGGTCATGTTCTAAATTCCGCCTATGTCATGTCAGTAAATTTTGCCTATGGTCATGTTACTAAATTCCGCCCATGGTCATGTTACTAAATTCCGCCTATGGTCATGTTACTAAATTCCGCCCCATGGTCATGTCAGTAACTTCTGCCTATGGTCATGTCACTAAATTCTGCCTATGGTCATGTTGGCTAATTCAGCCCATGGTCATGTCAGTAACTTCTGCCTATGGTCATGTCAGTAACTGCTGCCTATGGTCATGTTACTAATTCCGCCCATGGTCATGTCAGTAACTTCTACCTATGGTCATGTTACTAAATTCCCCTATGGTCATGTTACTAAATTCTGCCTATGGTCATGTTACTAAATTCAGCCTATGGTCATGTCACTAACTTCTGCCCATGGTCATGTTCTAAATTCCGCCCATGGTCATGTAACTAAATTCCGCCCATGGTCATGTTAGCTAATTCCGCCCATGGTCATGTTACTAAATTCCTATGGTCATGTCAGTAATTTCGCTATGGTCATGTTACTAAATTCCGCCCATGGTCATGTTACTAAATTTTGCCTTGGTTATGTTACTAAATTCCGCGTATGATAATGTTAAGTTCCGCCTTATGGTCATGTCAGTAATTCCTCCTATGGTCATGTTCTAATTCACCTAAATTCTCCCATGGTCATGTCTCTAAATTCAGCCCTATGGTCATGTTGGCTAATTCTGCCCATGGTCATGTCAGTAACTTCTGCCTATGGTCATGTCAGTAATTCTGCCTTTGGTCATGTTACTAATTCTGCCAATGGTCATGTTGGATAATTCAGCTTATGGTCATGTCACTAAATTCCGCCTCTTGTCATGTTACTAAATTCATGGTCATGTAACTAAATTCGCCTATGGTCATGTTGGCTAAATTCCGCCCATGGTCATGTTACTAAATTCCGCCTATGGTCATGTCAGTAACTTCTGCCTATGGTCATGTTAAATTCCACCCATGGTCATGTTACAAATTTTTCTGCCTTTGGTCATGTTGGCTAATTCTGCCCATGGCCATGTTACTAAATTCTGCCTATGGTCCTGTCAGTAACTTCTGCCTATGGTCATGTTACTAAATTCTGCCCATGGTCATGTAACTAAGTTCTGCCTATGGTCATGTTGGCTATTTCCTCCTATGGTCATTTGGCTAATTCCACCTATGGTAATGTTGGCTAATTCTGCCTATGGTCATGTTACTAAATTCTGCCATGGTCATGTTGGATAATTCCGCCTATGGTCATGTCAGTAACACCTCCTATGGTCATGTTGGCTAATTCCTCCCATGGTTCATGTCTGTAACTTCTGCCTATGGTCATGTTACTAAATTCTGCCTATGGTCATGTTTCTAAATTCTGCATGGTCATGTCAACTAAATTCTGCCTATGGTCATGTTGGCTAATTCCTCCTATGGTCATGTTACTAAATTCCGCCTATGGTCATGTCAGTAATTTCTGCCTATGGTCATGTTACTAAATTCTGCCCATGGTCATGTTACTAAATTTTTCCCATGGTCATGTTACTAAATTCCGCCCATGGTCATGTTACTAAATTCCAACCTATGGTCATGTCAGTAACTTCTGCCTATGGTCATGTTCTAAATTCCACCCATGGTCATGTAACTAAATTCCGCCCATGGTCATGTTAGCTAATTTCGCCCATGGTCATGTTACTAAATTCGGCTATGTTCATGTCAGTAATTCCGCCTATGGTCATATTACTAAATTCCCATGGTCATGTTACTAAATTCCGCCTATGGTCATGTTGGCTAATTCAGCCCATGGTCATGTCAGTAACTTCTGCCTATGGTCATGTCAGTAACTTCTGCCTATGGTCATGTTACTAATTCCGCCCATGGTCATGTCAGTAACTTCTACCTATGGTCATGTCACTAAATTCTACCTTTGATCATGTTACTAGATGCTGCCAATGGTCATGTTGGATAATTCAGCCTATGGTCATGTCACTAAATTCCGCCTATGGGCATGTAACTAAATTCCGCCTATGGTCATGTTAATTCCACCTATGGTAATGTTGGCTAATTCTGCCTATGGTCATGTTGGCTAATTCCGCCCATGGTCATGTCACTAAATTCCGCCTATGGTCATGTCAGTAACTTCTGCCTATGGTCATGTTACTAAATTCTGCCTATGGTCATGTAACTAAGTTCCGCCCATGGTCATTTTGGCTAATTCCACCTATGGTAATGTTGGCTAATTCTGCCTATGGTCATGTTACTAAATTCTGCCATGGTCATGTTGGCTAATTCCGCCTATGGTCATGTCAGTGACACCTGCCTATGGTCATGTTGGCTAATTCCTCCCATGGTCATGTCTGTAACTTCTGCCTATGGTCATGTTAGCTAATTTTGCCTATGGTCATGTCCAAGTTAATTTCGCCTATGGTAATTCTACCTATGGTCATGTCAGTAACTTCTGCCTATGGTCATGTTGGCTAATTCCTCCTATGGTCATGTTTCTAAATTCCGCCCATGGTCATCTAACTAAATTCGCCCATGGTCATGTTAGCTAATTCCGCCCATGGTCATGTTACTAAATTCCGCCTATGTTCATGTCAGTAATTTCCGCCTATGGTCATGTTACTAAATTCGCCCATGGTCATGTTACTAAATTTTTCCTATGTTCATGTTACTAAATTCCCCCACGCATTCATGATCATGTTACTAAATTCGCCTATGGTCATGTCAGTAACTTCCACCATGGTCATGTTCCTAAATTCCCCCCATGGTCATGTCTCTAAATTCCGCCTATGGTCATGTTGGCTAATTCAGCCCATGGTCATGTCAGTAACTTCTGCCTATGGTCATGTCGGTAACTTCTGCCTATGGTCATGTTACTAAATTCTTTTCCATGGTCATGTTGGATAATTTCTACCTATGTCATGTTACTAAATTCCGCCCATGGTCATGTAACTAAATTCCGCCTGGTCATGTTGGCTAATTCCGCCCATGGTCATGTTAACTAAATTCCGCCTATGGTCATGTCAGTAATTCTGCCTATGGTCATGTTACTAAATTCCGCCCATGGTCATGTCCTAAATTTCTGCCTTTGGTCATGTTGGCTAATTTCTGCCCATGGTTATGTTACTAAATTCCCGCCTATGGTCAGTAACTTCTGCCTATGGTCATGTTACTAAATTCTGCCTATGGTCATGTAACTAAGTTCCGCCCATGGTCATGTTGGCTAAGCCTCCTATGGTCATTTTGGCTAATTCCACCTATGGTCATGTTGGCTAATTCTGCCTATGGTCATGTTACTAAATTCTGCCATGGTCATGTTGGCTAATTCCGCCTATGGTCATGTCAGTGACACCTTCAGCCTATGGTCATGTTGGCTAATTCCTCCCATGGTCATGTCTGTAACTTCTGCCTATGGTCATGTTAGCTAATTTTGCCTATGGTCATGTCTGTTAATTCCGCCTATGGTCATGTCAGCAACTTCTGCCTATGGTCATGTCACTAACTTCTGCCTAGGGTCATGTTGGCTAATTCTGCCTATGGTCATGTTTCTAAATTCCGCCTATGGTCATCTAACTAAATTCCGCCCATGGTCATTGTTAGCTAATTCCGCCTATGGTCATGTTACTAAATTCGGCTATGTTCATGTCAGTAATTTTCCGCCTATGGTCATGTTACTAAATTCCGCCCATGGTCATGTTACTAATTTTTCCCTGGTCATGTTACTAAATTCCTCCTATGGTCATGTTACTAAATTCCGCCTACGATCATGTCAGTAACTTCTGCCTATGGTCATGTTCCTAAATTCCTCCCATGGTCATGTCAGTAAATTCCGCCTATGGTCATGTTGGCTAATTCCACCCATGGTCATGTTGGCTAATTCCCCTATGGTCATGTCAGTAACTTCTGCCTATGGTCATGTTACTAATTCAACCCATGGTCATGTCAGTAACTTCTACCTATGGTCATGTTACTAAATTCTGCCTATGGTCATGTCAGTAACTTCCGCCCATGGTCATGTTGGCTAATTCCACCTATGGTCATGTTGGCTAATTTTGCCTATATGGTCATGTCAGTAAATTCTGCCTATGGTCATGTTGGCCCTACCTATGGTCATGTAACTTCTGCCTATGGTCATGTTGGCTAATTCTGCCTATTTTCATGTTTCTAAATTCCAGCCTATGTTCATGTCGGGCTAATTTCTGCCTATGGTCATGTTACTAAATTCCATATGGTCATGTTACTAAATTCCGCCTATGGTCATGTCAGTAACTTCTGCCTATGGTCATGTTACTAAATTTTTTCCATGGTCATGTTACTAAATTCCGCCTATGATCATGTTACTAAATTCCGCCCTATGGTCATGTCAGTAACTTCTGCCTATGGTCATGTCACTAAATTCCGCCTATGGTCATGTTGGCTAATTCAGCCCATGGTCATGTTGGCTAATTCTGCCTATGGTCATGTCACTAAATTCTGCCTATGGTCATGTTGGCTAATTCCGCCCATGGTCATGTCAGTAACTTCTACCTATGGTCATGTTACTAAATTCCGCCCATGGTCATGTTACTAAATTCCGCCTATGGACATGTTGGTAATTCCTCCTATGGTCATGTTACTAAATTTTTTCCCATGGTTATGTTACTAAATTCCGCCTATGGTCATGTTACTAAATTCCGCCTATGGTCATGTCAGTAAATTCTGCCATGGTCATGTTCAGTAACATCTGCCTATGGTCATGTTGGCTAATTCCTTTATGGTCATGTCAGTAAATTCTGCCTATGGTCATGTTGGCTATTCCACCATGGGCATGTAACTAAATTCATGCCTATGGTCATGTTGGCTAATTCCTGCCCATGGTCATGTTTGCTAAATTCTGCCTATGGTCATGTCAATAAATTCTGCCTATGCCATGTTACTAAATTCCGCCCATGGTCATGTCAGTAACTTCTGCCTATGGTCATGTTACTAATTCTGCCTATGGTCATGTAACTAAGTTCCGCCCATGGTCATGTTGGCTAATTCCTCCTATGGTCATTTTGGCTAATTCCACCTATGGTCATGTTGGCTAATTCTGCCTATGGTCATGTTACTAAATTCTGCCATGGTCATGTTGTCTAATTCCGCCCTATGGTCATGTCAGTGACACCTGCCTATGGTCATGTTGGCTAATTCCTCCCATGGTCATGTCTGTAACTTCTGCCTATGGTCATGTTAGCTAATTTTGCCTATGGTCATGTTGGTTAATTCAACCCATGGTCATGTCAGTAACTTCTGCCTATGGTCATGTCAGTAACTTCTGCCTATGGTCATGTTGGCTAATTCTGCCTATGGTCATGTTACTAAATTCTACCTATGGTCATCTTACTAAATTCCCCCATGGTCATGTTAGCTAATTCCGCCCATGGTCATGTTACTAAATTCGGCCTATGTTCATGTCAGTAATTTCCGCCTATGGTCATGTTACTAAATTCCGCCCATGGTCATGTAACTAAATTTTTCCCATGGTCATGTTAATAAATTCCTTACCATGGTCATGTTACTAAATTCCTTATGTTCATGTCAGTAACTTCTGCCTATGGTCATGTTACTAAATTCCGCCCATGGTCATGTCTCTAAATTCCGCCTATGGTCATGTTGGCTAATTCAGCCCATGGTCATGTCAGTAACTTCTGCCTATGGTCATGTCAGTAACTTCTGCCTATGGTCATGTTGGATAATTCCGCCCATGGTCATGTCAGTAAATTCTACCTATGGTCATGTCACTAAATTCTACCTTTGTCATGTTACTAAATTCTGCCCATGGTCATGTTGGATAATTCCGCCTATGGTCATGTTGGATAATTCACCTATGGTCATGTTACTAAATTCCATATGGTCATGTCACTAAATTTCTGCCCATGGTCATGTAACTAAATTCCGCCTATGGTCATGTCCGTAATTCCACCTATGGTCATGTTGGCTAATTCTGCCATGGTCATGTTGGCTAATTCCTCCTATGGTCATGTCACTAAATTCCGCCCATGGTCATGTCACTAAATTCTGCCTATGGTCATGTTACTAAATTCTGCCTATGGTCATGTTGGCTAATTCCTCCTATGGTCATTTTGGCTAATTCCACCTATGGTAATGTTGGCTAATTCTGCCTATGGTCATGTTACTAAATTCTGCCATGGTCATGTTGGCTAATTCCGCCTATGGTCATGTCAGTGACACCTGCCTATGGTCATGTTGGCTAATTCCTCCCATGGTCATGTCTGTAACTTCTGCCTATGGTCATGTTAGCTAATTTTGCCTATGGTCATGTCGGTTAATTTCGCCTATGCTCATGTCAGTAACTTCTACCTATGGTCATGTCAGTAACTTCTGCCTAGGGTCATGTTGGCTAATTCTGCCTATGGTCATGTTTCTAAATTCCGCCCATGGTCATCTAACTAAATTCCGCCCATGGTCATGTTACTAAATTTTTCCCTTGGTTATGTTACTAAATTCCGGCTATGTTCAAATTCCGTCAGTAATTTCCGCTTCCTGCTTATGGACATGTTCTAAATTCCGCCCATGGTCATGTTACTAAATTTTTCCCTTGGTCATGTTGGCTAAATTCAGCCCATGGTCATGTTACTAAATTCCTCCCATGGTCATGTCAGTAACTTCTGCCTATGGTCATGTTCCTAAATTCAACCCATGGTCATGTCAGTAAATTCTACCTATGGTCATGTCACTAAATTCTACCCCATGTTCAGATGTTGGTAATTGGCTAATTCCCTATGGTCATGTTACTAAATTCTGCCCATGGTCATGTTGGCTAATTCAACCCATGGTCATGTCAGTAACTTCTGCCTATGGTCATGTTACTAAATTCCGCCCATGGTCATGTAACTAAGTTCCGCCCATGGTCATGTTGGCTAATTCCTCCTATGGTCATTTTGGCTAATTCCACCTATGGTAATGTTGGCTAATTCTGCCTATGGTCATGTTACTAAATTCTGCCTATGGTCATGTTGGCTAATTCCTCCCATGGTCATGTCAGTAACATCTGCCTATGGTCATGTTGGCTAATTCCGCCCATGGTGATGTCAGTGACTTCTGCCTATGGTCATGATGGCTAATTCCTCCATGTTCATCTCTGTAACTTCTGCCTATGGTCATGTTGGCTAATTTTGAATATGGTCATGTCTGTTAATTCCGCCTATGGTCATGTCAGCAACTTCTACCTATGGTCATGTCAGTAACTTCTGCCTATGGTCATGTTGGCTAATTCTGCCTATGGTCATGTTTCTAAATTCCGCCCATGGTCATGTAACTAAATTTCGCCCATGGTCATGTTAGCTAATTCCGCCCATGGTCATGTTACTAAATTCGCCTATGTTCATGTCAGTAACTTTTGCCTATGGTCATGTTACTAAATTCCGCCCATGGTCATGTTACTAAATTCGCCTATGATCATGTTACTAAATTCCGCCTATGGTCATGTCAGTAACTACTGCTTACGGACATGTCACTAAATTCCGCCTATGGTCATGTTGGCTAATTCAGCCCATGGTCATGTCAGTAACTTCTGCCTATGGTCATGTCGGTAACTGCTGCCTGGTCATGTTCGCTAATTCCGCCCATGGTCATGTCAGTAACTTCTACCTATGGTCATGTCACTAAATTCCGCCCATGGTCATGTTACTAAATTCCGCCTATGGTCATGTTACTAAATTCCGCCCCATGGTCATGTCAGTAACTTCTGCTTATGGACATGTTCTAAATTCCGCCCATGGTCATGTAACTAAATTCCGCCCATGGTCATGTTAGCTAATTCCATTGGTCATGTTACTAAATTCCGGCTATGTTCATGTCAGTAATTTCCGCCTATGGTCATGTTACTAAATTCCGCCCATGGTCATGTCTCTAAATTCCGCCTATGGTCATGTTGGCTAATTCAGCCCATGGTCATGTCAGTAACTTCTGCCTATGATCATGTCAGTAACTTCTGCCTATGGTCATGTTCGCTAATTCCGCCCATGGTCATGTCAGTAACTTCTACCTATGGTCATGTCACTAAATTCTACCTTTGATCATGTTACTAGATGCTGCCAATGGTCATGTTGGATAATTCAGCCTATGGTCATGTCACTAAATTCCGCCTATGGTCATGTCACTAAATTCCGCCCATGGGCATGTAACTAAATTCCGCCTATGGTCATGTCGGCTAATTCCACCTATGGTAATGTTGGCTAATTCTGCCTATGGTCATGTTGGCTAATTCCTCCTATGGTCACGTCACTAAATTCCGCCCACGGTCATGTCAGTAACTTCTGCCTATGGTCATGTTACTAAATTCTGCCTATGGTCATGTAACTAAGTTCCGCCCATGGTCATTTTGGCTAATTCCACCTATGGTAATGTTGGCTAATTCTGCCTATGGTCATGTTACTAAATTCTGCCATGGTCATGTTGGCTAATTCCGCCTATGGTCATGTCAGTGACACCTGCCTATGGTCATGTTGGCTAATTCCTCCCATGTTCATGTCTGTAACTTCTGCCTATGGTCATGTTGGCTAATTTTGCCTATGGTCATGTTTAATTCCGCCTATGGTCATGTCAGCATGGTCATGTCAGTAACTTCTGCCTATGGTCATGTTGGCTAACTTCTGCCTATGGTCATGTTTCTAAATTCTGCCTATGGTCATGTTACTAAATTCTGCCTATGGTCATGTTACTAAATTCCGCCCATGGTCATGTTACTAAATTTTTTCCCTTGGTTATGTTACTAAATTCCGCGTATGATAATGTTACTAAATTCCGCCTACGATCATGTCAGTAACTTCTGCTTATGGACATGTTCCTAAATCCGCCCATGGTCATGTCTCTAAATTCCGCCTATGGTCATGTTGGCTAATTCAGCCCATGGTCATGTTGGCTAATTCCTCCCATGGTCATGTCAGTAACTTCTGCCTATGGTCATGTTCGCTAATTCCAACCCATGGTCATGTCAGTAACTTCTACCTATGGTCATGTCACTAAATTCTACCTTTGATCATGTTACTAGATGAATGGTAATGTTGGCTAATTCTGCCTATGGTCATGTTACTAAATTCTGCCCATAATGTTCCAATTCCACCCACGGTCATGTCAGTAACTTCTGCCTATGGTCATGTTACTAAATTCCCCATGGTCATGTAACTAAGTTCCGCCCATGGTCATGTTGGCTAATTCCTCCTATGGTCATTTTGGCTAATTCCACCTATGGTAATGTTGGCTAATTCTGCCTATGGTCATGTTACTAAATTCTGCCTATGGTCATGTTGGCTAATTCCTCCCATGGTCATGTCAGTAACATCTGCCTATGGTCATGTTGGCTAATTCCGCCTATGGTGATGTCAGTGACTTCTGCCTATGGTCATGATGGCTAATTCCTCCCATGTTCATCTCTGTAACTTCTGCCTATGGTCATGTTGGCTAATTTTGAATATGGTCATGTCTGTTAATTCCGCCTATGGTCATGTCAGCAACTTCTACCTATGGTCATGTCAGTAACTTCTGCCTAGGGTCATGTTGGCTAATTCTGCCTATGGTCATGTTTCTAAATTCCGCCCATGGTCATGTAACTAAATTTCGCCCATGGTCATGTTAGCTAATTCCGCCCATGGTCATGTTACTAAATTCCGCCTATGTTCATGTCAGTAACTTTTGCCTATGGTCATGTTACTAAATTCCGCCCATGGTCATGTTACTAAATTCCGCCTATGATCATGTTACTAAATTCCGCCTACGGTCATGTCAGTAACTTCTGCTTACGGACATGTCACTAAATTCCGCCTATGGTCATGTTGGCTAATTCAGCCCATGGTCATGTCAGTAACTTCTGCCTATGGTCATGTCAGTAACTGCTGCCTATGGTCATGTTACTAAATTCCGCCCATGGTCATGTCAGTAACTTCTACCTATGGTCATGTTACTAAATTCCGCCCATGGTCATGTTACTAAATTCCGCCTATGGTCATGTTACTAAATTCCGCCTACGGTCATGTCAGTAACTTCTGCTTATGGACATGTTCCTAAATTCCGCCCATGGTCATGTAACTAAATTCCGCCCATGGTCATGTTAGCTAATTCCGCCCATGGTCATGTTACTAAATTCCGGCTATGTTCATGTCAGTAATTTCCGCCTATGGTCATGTTACTAAATTCTGCCCATGGTCATGTTGGCAAATTCCACCCACGGTCATGTTGGTAATTCAGCCCATGGTCATGTCAGTAACTTCTGCCTATGGTCATGTCACTAACTTCCGCCTATGGTCATGTTACTAATTCCTCCCATGGTCATGTTGGTAACTTCACCTATGGTCATGTCACTAAATTCTGCCTTTGGTCATGTTACTAAATTCTGCCAATGGTCATGTTGGATAATTCCTCCCATGGTCATGTCACTAAATTCTGCCTATGGTCATGTTGGCTAAATTCCGCCTATGGTGATGTCAACTTCTGCCTATGGTCATGATGGCTAATTCCTCCCATGGTCATCTCTGTAATTCCACCTATGGTCATGTTGGCTAATTCTGCCTATGGTCATGTTGGCTAATTCCTCCTATGGTCATGTCACTAAATTCTACCTATGGTCATGTCAGTAACTTCTGCCTATGGTCATGTTGGCTAATTCTGCCTATGGTCATGTTTCTAAATTCCGCCCATGGTCATTTTGGCTAAATTCCACCTATGGTCATGTTAGCTAATTCCGCCTATGGTCATGTTACTAAATTCTGCCATGATCATGTTGGCTAATTCCGCCTATGGTCATGTCAGTGACACCTGCCTATGGTCATGTTGGCTAATTCCTCCCATGGTCATGTCTGTAAATTCTGCCTATGGTCATGTTAGCTAATTTTGCCTATGGTCATGTCAAATTCTGCCTATGGTCATGTCAGTAACTTCTACCTATGGTCATGTCAGTAACTTCTGCCTATGGTCATGTCATGGCTAATTCTGCCTATGGTCATGTTTCTAAATTCCGCCCATGGTCATGTAACTAAATTCTACCCATGGTCATGTTACTAAATTTTTTTCCTTGGTCATGTTACTAAATTCCGCCCATGGTCATGTTACTAAATTCCGCCTACGGTCATGTCAGTAACTTCCCTTATGGACATGTTCTAAAATCCGCCCATGGTCATGTCTCTAAATTCCGCCTATGGTCATGTTATTAATTCAGCCCATGGTCATGTTGGCTAATTCCTCCCATGGTCATGTCAGTAACTTCTGCCTATGGTCATGTTACTAAATTCAACCCATGGTCATGTCAGTAAATTCTACCTATGGTCATGTCACTAAATTCTACCTTTGGTCATGTTACTAGATGCTGCCAATGGTCATGTTGGCTAATTCTGCCTATGGTCATGTTACTAAATTCTGCCCATGGTCATGTTGGCAAATTCCACCTATGGTCATGTCAGTAACTTCTGCCTATGGTCATGTTACTAAATTCTGCCTATGGTCATGTTGGCTAATTCCGCCCATGGTCATGTTGGCTAATTCCTCCTATGGTCATTTTGGCTAATTCCACCTATGGTAATGTTGGCTAATTCTGCCTATGGTCATGTTACTAAATTCTGCCTATGGTCATGTTGGCTAATTCCTCCCATGGTCATGTCAGTAACATCTGCCTATGGTCATGTTGGCTAATTCCGCCTATGGTGATGTCAGTGACTTCTGCCTATGGTCATGATGGCTAATTCCTCCCATGTTCATCTCTGTAACTTCTGCCTATGGTCATGTTGGCTAATTTTGAATATGGTCATGTCTGTTCATTCCGCCTATGGTCATGTCAGTAACTTCTGCCTAGGGTCATGTTGGCTAATTCTGCCTATGGTCATGTTTCTAAATTCTGCCTATGGTCATGTTGGCTAATTTCTCCCATGGTCATGTTAACTAATTCCGCCCATGGTCATGTTACTAAATTCCTCCTATGGTCATGTCACTAAATTTTGCCTATGGTCATGTTACTAAATCCGCCCATGGTCATGTTACTAAATTCCGCCTATGGTCATGTTACTAAATTCTGCCCATGGTCATGTCAGTAACTTCTGCCCATGGTCATGTCACTAAATTCCGCCTATGGTCATGTTGGCTAATTCAGCCCATGGTCATGTTACTAAATTCTGCCTATGGTCATGTCAGTAACTTCCGCCTATGGTCATGTTACTAAATTCCGCCCATGGTCATGTTAGTAACTTTTTTTCTATGGTCATGTTACTAAATTCCGCCCATGGTCATGTTTACTAAATTCCGCCTATGGTCATGTTGGCTAAATTCCTACTCTGGTCATGTCAGTAACTTCTGCTTATGGTCATGTTCCTAAATTCCGCCCATGGTCATGTTGGCTAATTCAGCCCATGGTCATGTTGGCTAATTCCTCCCATGGTCATGTTACTAAATTCTGCCCATGGTCATGTTAGCTAATTCCGCCTATGGTCATGTTACTAAATTCCGCCCATGGTCATGTCTCTAAATTCCGCCCATGGTCATGTTGGCTAAATTCCGCCTATGGTCATGTTACTAAATTCTGCCTATGGTCATGTCAGTAACTTCTGCCTATGGTCATGTTCTAAATTCCGCCATGGTCATGTCAACTAAATTCCGCCTATGGTCATGTAATTAAATTCCCCATGGTCATTTACTAAATTCTGCCTATGGTCATGTCAGTAATTTCCGCCTATGGTCATGTTACTAAATTCTGCCCATGGTCATGTCACAAATTCCGCCCATGGTCATGTCACTAAATTCCGCCTATGGTCATGTTACTAAATTCCACCCATGGTCATGTTGGCTAAGTTCTGCCCATGGTCATGTTGGCTAATTCCTCCCATGGTCATTTTGGCTAATTCCACCTATGGTCATGTTGGCTAATTCTGCCTATGGTCATGTTACTAAATTCTGCCTATGGTCATGTTGGCTAATTCCGCCCATGGTCATGTCAGTAACATCTGCCTATGGTCATGTTGGCTAATTCTGCCTATGGTGATGTCAGTGACTTCTGCCTATGGTCATGATGGCTAATTCCTCCCATGTTCATCTCTGTAACTTCTGCCTATGGTCATGTTGGCTAATTTTGAATATGGTCATGTCTGTTAATTCCGCCTATGGTCATGTCAGCAACTTCTACCTATGGTCATGTCAGTAACTTCTGCCTATGGTCATGTTGGCTAATTCTGCCTATGGTCATGTTTCTAAATTCCGCCCATGGTCATGTAACTAAATTTCGCCCATGGTCATGTTAGCTAATTTCGCCCATGGTCATGTTACTAAATTCCGCCTATGTTCATGTCAGTAACTTTTGCCTATGGTCATGTTACTAAATTCCGCCCATGGTCATGTTACTAAATTCCGCCTATGATCATGTTACTAAATTCCGCCTACGGTCATGTCAGTAACTTCTGCTTACGGACATGTCACTAAATTCCGCCTATGGTCATGTTGGCTAATTCAGCCCATGGTCATGTCAGTAACTTCTGCCTATGGTCATGTCAGTAACTGCTGCCTATGGTCATGTTCGCTAATTCCGCCCATGGTCATGTCAGTAACTTCTACCTATGGTCATGTTACTAAATTCCGCCCATGGTCATGTTACTAAATTCCGCCTATGGTCATGTTACTAAATTCCGCCTATGGTCATGTCAGTAACTTCTGCTTATGGACATGTTCCTAAATTCCGCCCATGGTCATGTAACTAAATTCCGCCCATGGTCATGTTAGCTAATTCCGCCCATGGTCATGTTACTAAATTCCGCCTATGTTCATGTCAGTAATTTCCGCCTATGGTCATGTTACTAAATTCCGCCCATGGTCATGTCTCTAAATTCCGCCTATGGTCATGTTGGCTAATTCAGCCCATGGTCATGTCAGTAACTTCTGCCTATGATCATGTCAGTAACTTCTGCCTATGGTCATGTTCGCTAATTCCGCCCATGGTCATGTCAGTAACTTCTACCTATGGTCATGTCACTAAATTCTACCTTTGATCATGTTACTAGATGCTGCCAATGGTCATGTTGGATAATTCAGCCTATGGTCATGTCACTAAATTCCGCCTATGGTCATGTCACTAAATTCCGCCCATGGGCATGTAACTAAATTCCGCCTATGGTCTTGTCGGCTAATTCCACCTATGGTAATGTTGGCTAATTCTGCCTATGGTCATGTTGGCTAATTCCTCCTATGGTCATGTCGTCTAAATTCCGCCCATGGTCATGTCAGTAACTTCTGCCTATGGTCATGTTACTAAATTCTGCCTATGGTCATGTAACTAAGTTCCGCCCATGGTCATTTTACTAATTCCACCTATGGTCATGTTGGCTAATTCTGCCTATGGTCATGTTACTAAATTCTGCCATGATCATGTTGGCTAATTCCGCCTATGGTCATGTCAGTGACACCTGCCTATGGTCATGTTGGCTAATTCCTCCCATGGTCATGTCTGTAACTTCTGCCTATGGTCATGTTAGCTAATTTTGCCTATGGTCATGTCGGTTAATTTCGCCTATGCTCATGTCAGTAACTTCTACCTATGGTCATGTCAGTAACTTCTGCCTAGGGTCATGTTGGCTAATTCTGCCTATGGTCATGTTTCTAAATTCCGCCCATGGTCATCTAACTAAATTCCGCCCATGGTCATGTTACTAAATTTTTTCCCTTGGTTATGTTACTAAATTCCGCGTATGATAATGTTACTAAATTCCGCCTACGATCATGTCAGTAACTTCTGCTTATGGACATGTTCCTAAATCCGCCCATGGTCATGTCTCTAAATTCCGCCTATGGTCATGTTGGCTAATTCAGCCCATGGTCATGTTGGCTAATTCCTCCCATGGTCATGTCAGTAACTTCTGCCTATGGTCATGTTCGCTAATTCCAACCCATGGTCATGTCAGTAACTTCTACCTATGGTCATGTCACTAAATTCTACCTTTGATCATGTTACTAGATGCTGCCAATGGTAATGTTGGCTAATTCTGCCTATGGTCATGTTACTAAATTCTGCCCATGGTCATGTTGGCAAATTCCACCCACGGTCATGTCAGTAACTTCTGCCTATGGTCATGTTACTAAATTCCGCCCATGGTCATGTAACTAAGTTCCGCCCATGGTCATGTTGGCTAATTCCTCCTATGGTCATTTTGGCTAATTCCACCTATGGTAATGTTGGCTAATTCTGCCTATGGTCATGTTACTAAATTCTGCCTATGGTCATGTTGGCTAATTCCTCCCATGGTCATGTCAGTAACATCTGCCTATGGTCATGTTGGCTAATTCCGCCTATGGTGATGTCAGTGACTTCTGCCTATGGTCATGATGGCTAATTCCTCCCATGTTCATCTCTGTAACTTCTGCCTATGGTCATGTTGGCTAATTTTGAATATGGTCATGTCTGTTAATTCCGCCTATGGTCATGTCAGCAACTTCTACCTGGTCATGTCAGTAACTTCTGCCTAGGGTCATGTTGGCTAATTCTGCCTATGGTCATGTTTCTAAATTCCGCCCATGGTCATGTAACTAAATTCTGCCCATGGTCATGTTACTAAATTCCGCCCATGGTCATGTTACTAAATTCCGCCTATGTTCATGTCAGTAACTTTTGCCTATGGTCATGTTACTAAATTCCGCCCATGGTCATGTTACTAAATTCCGCCTATGATCATGTTACTAAATTCCGCCTATGGTCATGTCAGTAACTTCTGCCCATGGACATGTCACTAAATTCCGGTCATGGTCATGTTGGCTAATTCAGCCCATGGTCATGTCAGTAACTTCTGCCTATGGTCATGTCAGTAACTTCTGCCTATGGTCATGTTCGCTAATTCCGCCCATGGTCATGTCAGTAACTTCTACCTATGGTCATGTTACTAAATTCCGCCCATGGTCATGTTACTAAATTCCGCCTATGGTCATGTTACTAAATTCCGCCTATGGTCATGTCAGTAAATTCCGCCTATGGTCATGTTACTAAATTCCGCCCATGGTCATGTTACTAAATTCCGCCCATGGTCATGTTAGCTAATTCCGCCCATGGTCATGTTACTAAATTCCGACCATGGTCATGTCAGTAAATTCCGCCTATGGTCATGTTACTAAATTCCGCCTATGGTCATGTCTCTAAATTCCGCCTATGGTCATGTTGGTAATTCTACCCATGGTCATGTTCTAACTTCTGCCTATGGTCATGTCAGTAACTTCTGCCTATGGTCATGTTCGCTAATTCCGCCCATGGTCATGTCAGTAACTTCTACCTATGGTCATGTTACTAAATTCCGCCTATGGTCATGTTACTAAATTCTAAATTCCCCCATGGTCATGTTGGCTAATTCCGCCTATGGTCATGTCAGTAACTTCTGCCTATGGTCATGTTCCTAAATTCCGCCCATGGTCATGTTACTAAATTCCGCCTATGGTCATGTTGGCTAATTCCGCCTATGGTCATGTCAGTAACTTCTGCCTATGGTCATGTTACTAAATTCCGCCTATGGTCATGTCAAAATTCCCTTTGCCCATGGTCATGTTGGCTAATTCTGCCTATGGTCATGTTACTAATTCCGCCTATGGTCATGTCACTAATTCCACCTATGGTCATGTTGGCTAAATTCTGCCTATGGTCATGTTGGCTAATTCCTCCTATGGTCATGTTACTAAATTCCGCCCCCATGGTCATGTTGGTAAATTCTGCCTATGGTCATGTTACTAAATTCTGCCTATGGTCATGTTGGCTAATTCCGCCCATGGTCATGTCAGTAACATCTGCCTATGGTCATGTTGGCTAATTTCCGCCTATGGTGATGTCAGTGACTTCTGCCTATGGTCATGATGGCTAATTCCTCCCATGTTCATCTCTGTAACTTCTGCCTATGGTCATGTTGGCTAATTTTGAATATGGTCATGTCTGTTAATTCCGCCTATGGTCATGTCAGCAACTTCTACCTATGGTCATGTCAGTAACTTCTGCCTATGGTCATGTTGGCTAATTCTGCCTATGGTCATGTTTCTAAATTCCGCCCATGGTCATGTAACTAAATTTCGCCCATGGTCATGTTAGCTAATTCCGCCCATGGTCATGTTACTAAATTCCGCCTATGTTCATGTCAGTAACTTTTGCCTATGGTCATGTTACTAAATTCCGCCCATGGTCATGTTACTAAATTCCGCCTATGGTCATGTTACTAAATTCCGCCTACGGTCATGTCAGTAACTTCTGCTTATGGACATGTCACTAAATTCCGCCTATGGTCATGTTGGCTAATTCAGCCCATGGTCATGTCAGTAACTTCTGCCTATGGTCATGTCAGTAACTGCTGCCTATGGTCATGTTCGCTAATTCCGCCCATGGTCATGTCAGTAACTTCTGCCTATGGTCATGTTACTAAATTCCGCCCATGGTCATGTTACTAAATTCCGCCTATGGTCATGTTACTAAATTCCGCCTACGGTCATGTCAGTAACTTCTGCTTATGGACATGTTCCTAAATTCCGCCCATGGTCATGTAACTAAATTCCGCCCATGGTCATGTTAGCTAATTCCGCCCATGGTCATGTTACTAAATTCCGGCTATGTTCATGTCAGTAATTTCCGCCTATGGTCATGTTACTAAATTCCGCCCATGGTCATGTCTCTAAATTCCGCCTATGGTCATGTTGGCTAATTCAGCCCATGGTCATGTCAGTAACTTCTGCCTATGATCATGTCAGTAACTTCTGCCTATGGTCATGTTCGCTAATTCCGCCCATGGTCATGTCAGTAACTTCTACCTATGGTCATGTCACTAAATTCTACCTTTGATCATGTTACTAGATGCTGCCAATGGTCATGTTGGATAATTCAGCCTATGGTCATGTCACTAAATTCCGCCTATGGTCATGTCACTAAATTCCGCCCATGGGCATGTAACTAAATTCCGCCTATGGTCATGTCACTAAATTCCGCCTATGGTCATGTTGGCTAATTCTGCCTATGGTCATGTTGGCTAATTCCTCCTATGGTCACGTCACTAAATTCCGCCCACGGTCATGTCAGTAACTTCTGCCTATGGTCATGTTACTAAATTCTGCCTATGGTCATGTAACTAAGTTCCGCCCATGGTCATTTTGGCTAATTCCACCTATGGTAATGTTGGCTAATTCTGCCTATGGTCATGTTACTAAATTCTGCCATGGTCATGTTGGCTAATTCCGCCTATGGTCATGTCAGTGACACCTGCCTATGGTCATGTTGGCTAATTCCTCCCATGGTCATGTCTGTAACTTCTGCCTATGGTCATGTTAGCTAATTTTGCCTATGGTCATGTCGGTTAATTTCGCCTATGGTCATGTCAGTAACTTCTACCTATGGTCATGTCAGTAACTTCTGCCTAGGGTCATGTTGGCTAATTCTGCCTATGGTCATGTTTCTAAATTCCGCCCATGGTCATGTTGGCTAATTCCGCCCATGGTCATGTTACTAAATTTTTTCCCTTGGTTATGTTACTAAATTCCGCCTATGATAATGTTACTAAATTCCGCCTACGGTCATGTCAGTAACTTCTGCCTATGGTCATGTTACTAAATTCCGCCCATGGTCATGTAACTAAATTCCGCCCATGGTCATGTTGGCTAATTCCTCCTATGGTCATTTTGGCTAATTCCACCTATGGTCATGTTGGCTAATTCTGCCTATGGTCATGTTACTAAATTCTGCCTATGGTCATGTTGGCTAATTCCTCCCATGGTCATGTCAGTAACATCTGCCTATGGTCATGTTGGCTAATTCCGCCTATGGTCATGTCAGTGACTTCTGCCTATGGTCATGTTGGCTAATTCCTCCCATGGTCATGTTAGTAACTTCTGCCCATGGTCATGTTGGCTAATTTTGAATATGGTCATGTCTGTTAATTCCGCCTATGGTCATGTCAGCAACTTCTGCCTATGGTCATGTTCCTAATTCTGCCTATGGTCATGTTTCTAAATTCCGCCCATGGTCATGTTGGCTAAATTCGCCCATGGTCATGTTAGCTAATTTCGCCCATGGTCATGTTACTAAATTCTGCCTATGGTCATGTCAGTAACTTCTGCCTATGGTCATGTTACTAAATTCCGCCCATGGTCATGTTACTAAATTCCGCCTATGGTCATGTTACTAAATTCCGCCTATGGTCATGTCAGTAACTTCTGCCTATGGTCATGTTACTAAATTCCGCCTATGGTCATGTTGGCTAATTCAGCCCATGGTCATGTCAGTAACTTCTGCCTATGGTCATGTTACTAAATTCTGCCTATGGTCATGTTCGCTAATTCCGCCCATGGTCATGTGTCACTAACTTCTACCTATGGTCATGTCACTAAATTCTGCCTTTGATCATGTTACTAGATGCTGCCAATGGTCATGTTGGCAAATTCCACCCATGGTCATGTCAGTATCTTCTGCCTATGGTCATGTTACTAAATTCAGCCTATGGTCATGTAACTAAGTTCCGCCCATGGTCATGTTGGCTAATTCCTCCTATGGTCATTTTGGCTAATTCCACCTATGGTAATGTTGGCTAATTCTGCCTATGGTCATGTTACTAAATTCTGCCTATGGTCATGTTGGCTAATTCCTCCCATGGTCATGTCAGTAACATCTGCCTATGGTCATGTTGGCTAAATTTCCCCTATGGTCATGTTGGCTAAATTCCGCCCATGGTCATGTCAGTAACTTCTGCCTATGGTCATGTTACTAAATTCTGCCTATGGTCATGTAACTAAGTTCCGCCATTGGTCATGTTGGCTAATTCCTCCTATGTTCATTTTGGCTAATTCCACCCTATGGTAATGTTGGCTAATTCTGCCTATGGTCATGTTACTAAATTACGCCTATGTTCATGTCAGTAACTTTTGCCTATGGTCATGTTACTAAATTCCGCCCATGGTCATGTTACTAAATTCCGCCTATGGTCATGTTACTAAATTCCGCCTATGGTCATGTTAGTAAATTCTGCCCATGGTCATGTCACTAAATTCCGCCTATGGTCATGTTGGCTAATTCAGCCCATGGTCATGTCAGTAACTTCTGCCTATGGTCATGTTACTAAATTTTTTCCCATGGTTATGTTACTAAATTCCGCCTATGGTCATGTTACTAAATTCCGCCTATGGTCATGTTAGTAACTTCTGCCTATGGTCATGTTCCTAAATTCCGCCCATGGTCATCAGTAAATTCCGCCCATGGTCATGTTACTAAATTCCGCCCATGGTCATGTCAGTAACTTCCGCCTATGGTCATGTTACTAAATTCCGCCCATGGTCATGTTACTAAATTCCGCCTATGGTCATGTTGGCTAATTCAGCCCATGGTCATGTCAGTAACTTCTGCCTATGGTCATGTCAGTAAATTCTGCCTATGGTCATGTTCGCTAATTCCGCCCATGGTCATGTCAGTAACTTCTGCCTATGGTCATGTCACTAAATTCTGCCTTTGATCATGTTACTAGATGCTGCCAATGGTCATGTTGGATAATTCAGCCTATGGTCATGTCACTAAATTCCGCCTATGGTCATGTTGGCTAAATTCCGCCCATGGGCATGTTGGCTAAATTCCGCCTATGGTCATGTCAGTAATTCCACCTATGGTCATGTCGGCTAATTCCGCCTATGGTCATGTTGGCTAATTCCTCCTATGGTCACGTCACTAAATTCCGCCCATGGTCATGTCAGTAACTTCTGCCTATGGTCATGTTACTAAATTCTGCCTATGGTCATGTAACTAAGTTCCGCCCATGGTCATGTCAGTAACATCTGCCTATGGTCATGTTGGCTAATTCCACCTATGGTCATGTTGGCTAATTCTGCCTATGGTCATGTTGGCTAATTCCTCCTATGGTCACGTCACTAAATTCCGCCCATGGTCATGTCACTAAATTCTGCCTATGGTCATGTTACTAAATTCTGCCTATGGTCATGTAACTAAGTTCCGCCCATGGTCATTTTGGCTAATTCCACCTATGGTAATGTTGGCTAATTCTGCCTATGGTCATGTTACTAAATTCTGCCATGGTCATGTTGGCTAATTCCGCCTATGGTGATGTCAGTGACTTCTGCCTATGGTCATGATGGCTAATTCCTCCCATGTTCATCTCTGTAACTTCTGCCTATGGTCATGTTGGCTAATTTTGAATATGGTCATGTCGGTTAATTCCGCCTATGGTCATGTCAGCAACTTCTACCTATGTCAGTAACTTCTGCCTAGGGTCATGTTGGCTAATTCTGCCTATGGTCATGTTTCTAAATTCCGCCTATGTTCATGTCAGTAACTTCTGCCTATGGTCATGTTACTAAATTCCGCCCATGGTCATGTTACTAAATTCCGCCTATGGTCATGTCAGTAACTTCTGCTTATGGTCATGTTACTAAATTTTTTCCCATGGTTATGTTACTAAATTCCGCCTATGATCATGTTACTAAATTCCGCCTACGGTCATGTCAGTAACTTCTGCTTATGGACATGTCACTAAATTCCGCCTATGGTCATGTCAGTAACTTCTACCTATGGTCATGTTACTAAATTCCGCCCATGGTCATGTTACTAAATTCCGCCTATGGTCATGTCAGTAACTTCTGCCTATGGTCATGTCAGTAACTTCTGCTTATGGACATGTTCCTAAATTCCGCCTATGGTCATGCCACTAAATTCCGCCCATGGTCCTGTTGGCTAATTCCGCCCATGGTCATGTCTCTAAATTCCGCCTATGTTCATGTTGGCTTATTCAGCCCATGGTCATGTCAGTAACTTCTGCCTATGGTCATGTCAGTAACTTCTGCCTTTGACCATGTTACTAGATGCTGCCAATGGTCATGTTGGATAATTCAGCTTATGGTCATGTCACTAAATTCCGCCTATGGTCATGTCACTAAATTCCGCCTCTTGTCATGTTACTAAATTCCGCCCATGGGCATGTAACTAAATTCCGCCTATGGTCATGTTGGCTATTTCCGCCCATGGTCATGTTACTAAATTCCGCCTATGGTCATGTCTGTAAATTCTGCTTATGGACATGTTCCTAAATTCCGCCTATGGTCATGCCACTAAATTCCGCCCATGGTCCTGTTGGCTAATTCCGCCCATGGTCATGTCTCTAAATTCCGCCTATGGTCATGTTGGCTAATTCAGCCCATGGTCATGTCAGTAACTTCTGCCTATGGTCATGTCAGTAACTTCTGCCTATGGTCATGTTCGCTAATTCCGCCCATGGTCATGTCAGTAACTTCTACCTATGGTCATGTCACTAAATTCTACCTTTGATCATGTTACTAGATGCTGCCAATGGTCATGTTGGCTAATTCCACCCATGGTCATGTCAGTAAATTCTGCCTATGGTCATGTTACTAAATTCAGCCCATGGTCATGTAACTAAGTTCCGCCCATGGTCATGTTGGCTAATTCCTCGTATGGTCATTTTGGCTAATTCCACCTATGGTAATGTTGGCTAATTCTGCCTATGGTCATGTTACTAAATTCTGCCTATAGTCATGTTGGCTAATTCCTCCCATGGTCATGTCAGTAACTTCTGCCTATGGTCATGTTGGCTAATTCCTCCTATGGTCACGTCACTAAATTCCGCCCATGGTCATGTCAGTAACTTCTGCCTATGGTCATGTTACTAAATTCTGCCTATGGTCATGTAACTAAGTTCCGCCATTGGTCATGTTGGCTAATTCCTCCTATGTTCATTTTGGCTAATTCCACCTATGGTAATGTTGGCTAATTCTGCCTATGGTCATGTTGTTACTAAATTCTGCCTATGGTCATGTTGGCTAATTCTGCCTATGGTCATGTCAGTAACTTCTGCCTATGGTCATGTTACTAAATTCTGCCTATGGTCATGTAACTAAGTTCCGCCCATGGTCATGTTGGCTAATTCCTCCTATGGTCATTTTACAATTCCACCTATGGTCATGTTGGCTAATTCTGCCTATGGTCATGTTACTAAATTCTGCCTATGGTCATGTTGGCTAATTCTGCCTATGGTCATGTTTCTAAATGCCGCCCATGGTCATCTAACTAAATTCCGCCCATGGTCATGTTAGCTAATTCCGCCCATGGTCATGTTACTAAATTCCGCCCATGGTTATGTTACTAAATTTTTTCCATGGTTATGTTACTAAATTCCGCCTATGATAATGTTTCTAAATTCCACCTACGGTCATGTCAGTAACTTCTGCTTATGGACATGTTCCTAAATTCCGCCCATGGTCATGTCTCTAAATTCCGCCTATGGTCATGTTGGCTAATTCAGCCCATGGTCATGTCAGTAACTTCTGCCTATGGTCATGTCAGTAACTTCTGCCTATGGTCATGTTCGCTAATTCCGCCCATGGTCATGTCAGTAACTTCTACCTATGGTCATGTCACTAAATTCTACCTTTGATCATGTTACTAGATGCTGCCAATGGTCATGTTGGATAATTCAGCCTATGGTCATGTCACTAAATTCCGCCTATGGTCATGTTACTAAATGCCGCCCATGGGCATGTAACTAAATTCCGCCTATGGTCATGTCGGCTAATTCTGCCCATGGTCATGTTGGCTAATTCCTCCCATGGTCATGTCAGTAACTTCTGCCTATGGTCATGTTGGCTAATTCCTCCTATGGTCACGTCACTAAATTCCGCCCACGGTCATGTCAGTAACTTCTGCCTATGGTCATGTTACTAAATTCTGCCCATGGTCATGTAACTAAGTTCCGCCATTGGTCATGTTGGCTAATTCCTCCTATGGTCATTTTGGCTAATTCTGCCTATGGTCATGTTACTAAATTCTGCCTAGGTCATGTTGGCTAATTCTGCCTATGGTCATGTCAGTAACTTCTGCCTATGGTCATATTGGCTAATTCCTCCCTATGGTCATGTCACTAAATTCCGCCTATGGTCATGTCAGTAACTTCTGCCTATGGTCATGTTACTAAATTCTGCCTATGGTCATGTAACTAAGTTCCGCCCATGGTCATGTTGGCTAATTCCTCCTATGGTCATTTTGGCTAATTCCGCCTATGGTCATGTTGGCTAATTCCGCCTATGGTCATGTCAGTGACTTCTGCCTATGGTCATGTTGGCTAATTCTTCTGGTCATGTCATGTAACTAAATTCCGCCTATGGTCATGTTACTAAATTCTGCCTATGGTCATGTTCGCTAATTCCGCCCATGGTCATGTTACTAAATTCCGCCTATGGTCATGTCTGTAAATTCTGCCTATGGACATGTTCCTAAATTCCGCCTATGGTCATGTCAGTAACTTCTGCTTATGGTCATGTTACTAAATTTTTTCCCATGGTCATGTTACTAAATTCCGCCTATGGTCATGTTACTAAATTCCGCCTATGGTCATGTCAGTAACTTCTGCCTATGGACATGTCACTAAATTCCGCCTATGGTCATGTCAGTAACTTCTACCTATGGTCATGTTACTAAATTCCGCCCATGGTCATGTTACTAAATTCCGCCTATGGTCATGTCAGTAACTTCTGCCTACGGTCATGTCAGTAACTTCTGCTTATGGACATGTTCCTAAATTCCGCCTATGGTCATGCCACTAAATTCCGCCCATGGTCCTGTTGGCTAATTCCGCCCATGGTCATGTCTCTAAATTCCGCCTATGTTCATGTTGGCTTATTCAGCCCATGGTCATGTCAGTAACTTCTGCCTATGGTCATGTCAGTAACTGCTGCCTATGGTCATGTTCGCTAATTCCGCCCATGGTCATGTCAGTAACTTCTACCTATGGTCATGTTACTAAATTCCGCCCATGGTCATGTTACTAAATTCCGCCTATGGTCATGTTACTAAATTCCGCCTACGGTCATGTCAGTAACTTCTGCTTATGGACATGTTCCTAAATTCCGCCCATGGTCATGTTACTAAATTCCGCCCATGGTCATGTTAGCTAATTCCGCCCATGGTCATGTTACTAAATTCCGGCTATGTTCATGTCAGTAATTTCCAGCTATGGTCATGTTACTAAATTCCGCCCATGGTCATGTCTCTAAATTCCGCCTATGGTCATGTTGGCTAATTCCTCCTATGGTCACGTCACTAAATTCCGCCCACGGTCATGTCAGTAACTTCTGCCTATGGTCATGTTACTAAATTCTGCCTATGGTCATGTAACTAAGTTCCGCCCATGGTCATTTTGGCTAATTCCACCTATGGTAATGTTGGCTAATTCTGCCTATGGTCATGTTACTAAATTCTGCAATGGTCATGTTGGCTAATTCCGCCTATGGTCATGTCAGTGACTTCTGCCTATGGTCATGATGGCTAATTCCTCCCATGTTCATCTCTGTAACTTCTGCCTATGGTCATGTTGGCTAATTTTGAATATGGTCATGTCGGTTAATTCCGCCTATGGTCATGTCAGCAACTTCTCCTCATGTCAGTAACTTCTGCCTATGGTCATGTTGGCTAATTCTGCCTATGGTCATGTTTCTAAATTCCGCCTATGTTCATGTCAGTAACTTCTGCCTATGGTCATGTTACTAAATTCCGCCCATGGTCATGTTACTAAATTCCGCCTATGGTCATGTCAGTAACTTCTGCTTATGGTCATGTTACTAAATTTTTTCCCATGGTTATGTTACTAAATTCCGCCTATGATCATGTTACTAAATTCCGCCTACGGTCATGTCAGTAACTTCTGCTTATGGACATGTTACTAAATTCCGCCCATGGTCATGTCAAACTTCTACCCATGGTCATGTTACTAAATTCCACCCATGGTCATGTTACTAAATTCCGCCCATGGTCATGTCAGTAACTTCTACCTATGGTCATGTCAGTAACTTCTGCTTATGGACATGTTCCTAAATTCCGCCCATGGTCCTGTTGGCTAATTCCGCCCATGGTCATGTTGGCTAATTTCCGCCCATGGTCATGTCTCTAAATTCCGCCTATGTTCATGTTGGCTTATTCAGCCCATGGTCATGTCAGTAAATTCTGCCTATGGTCATGTCAGTAACTTCTGCCTTTGACCATGTTACTAGATGCTGCCAATGGTCATGTTGGATAATTCAGCCTATGGTCATGTCACTAAATTCCGCCTATGGTCATGTCACTAAATTCCGCCTATGGTCATGTTACTAAATTCCGCCCATGGGCATGTTACTAAATTCCGCCTATGGTCATGTTGGCTAATTCCGCCCATGGTCATGTTACTAAATTCCGCCTACGGTCATGTCTGTAACTTCTGCCTATGGTCATGTTCCTAAATTCCGCCTATGGTCATGCCACTAAATTCCGCCCATGGTCCTGTTGGCTAATTCCGCCCATGGTCATGTTGGCTAATTCCGCCTATGGTCATGTTGGCTAATTCAGCCCATGGTCATGTCAGTAACTTCTGCCTATGGTCATGTCAGTAACTTCTGCCTATGGTCATGTTCGCTAATTCCGCCCATGGTCATGTCAGTAACTTCTACCTATGGTCATGTCACTAAATTCCGCCCTTTGATCATGTTACTAGATTCTGCCAATGGTCATGTTGGCAAATTCCACCCATGGTCATGTCAGTATCTTCTGCCTATGGTCATGTTACTAAATTCAGCCCATGGTCATGTAACTAAGTTCCGCCCATGGTCATGTTGGCTAATTCCTCCTATGGTCATTTTGGCTAATTCCACCTATGGTAATGTTGGCTAATTCTGCCTATGGTCATGTTACTAAATTCTGCCTATAGTCATGTTGGCTAATTCCTCCCATGGTCATGTCAGTAACATCTGCCTATGGTCATGTTGGCTAATTCCTCCTATGGTCACGTCACTAAATTCCGCCCACGGTCATGTCAGTAACTTCTGCCTATGGTCATGTTACTAAATTCTGCCTATGGTCATGTAACTAAGTTCCGCCATTGGTCATGTTGGCTAATTCCTCCTATGTTCATTTTGGCTAATTCCACCTATGGTAATGTTGGCTAATTCTGCCTATGGTCATGTTACTAAATTCTGCCTATGGTCATGTTGGCTAATTCTGCCTATGGTCATGTCAGTAACTTCTGCCTATGGTCATGTTACTAAATTCTGCCTATGGTCATGTAACTAAGTTCCGCCCATGGTCATGTTGGCTAATTCCTCCTATGGTCATTTTGGCTAATTCCACCTATGGTAATGTTGGCTAATTCTGCCTATGGTCATGTTACTAAATTCTGCCTAGGGTCATGTTGGCTAATTCTGCCTATGGTCATGTTTCTAAATGCCGCCCATGGTCATCTAACTAAATTCCGCCCATGGTCATGTTAGCTAATTCCGCCCATGGTCATGTTACTAAATTCCGCCTATGTTCATGTCAGTAATTTTCGCCTATGGTCATGTTACTAAATTCCGCCCATGGTCATGTTACTAAATTTTTTCCCTTGGTTATGTTACTAAATTCCGCCTATGATAATGTTTCTAAATTCCACCTACGGTCATGTCAGTAACTTCTGCTTATGGACATGTTCCTAAATTCCGCCCATGGTCATGTCTCTAAATTCCGCCTATGGTCATGTTGGCTAATTCAGCCCATGGTCATGTCAGTAACTTCTGCCTATGGTCATGTCAGTAACTTCTGCCTATGGTCATGTTCGCTAATTCCGCCCATGGTCATGTCAGTAACTTCTACCTATGGTCATGTCACTAAATTCTACCTTTGATCATGTTACTAGATGCTGCCAATGGTCATGTTGGCAAATTCCACCCATGGTCATGTCAGTATCTTCTGCCTATGGTCATGTTACTAAATTCAGCCCATGGTCATGTAACTAAGTTCCGCCCATGGTCATGTTGGCTAATTCCTCCTATGGTCATTTTGGCTAATTCCACCTATGGTCATGTTGGCTAATTCTGCCTATGGTCATGTTACTAAATTCTGCCTATAGTCATGTTGGCTAATTCCTCCCTATGGTCATGTCAGTAACATCTGCCTATGGTCATGTTGGCTATTTCCTCCTATGGTCATGTCACTAAATTCCGCCCACGGTCATGTCAGTAACTTCTGCCTATGGTCATGTTACTAAATTCTGCCTATGGTCATGTAACTAAGTTCCGCCATTGGTCATGTTGGCTAATTCCTCCTATGTTCATTTTGGCTAATTCCACCTATGGTAATGTTGGCTAATTCTGCCTATGGTCATGTTACTAAATTCTGCCTAGGGTCATATTGGCTAATTCTGCCTATGGTCATGTCAGTAACTTCTGCCTATGGTCATGTTGGACTAAATTCTGCCTATGGTCATGTAACTAAATTCCGCCCATGGTCATGTTGGCTAATTCCTCCTATGGTCATTTTGGCTAATTCCACCTATGGTAATGTTGGCTAATTCTGCCTATGGTCATGTTACTAAATTCTGCCTAGGGTCATGTTGGCTAATTCTGCCTATGGTCATGTTTCTAAATTCCGCCCATGGTCATGTTAGCTAATTCCGCCCATGGTCATGTTACTAAATTCCGCCTATGTTCATGTCAGTAATTTTCGCCTATGGTCATGTTACTAAATTCCGCCCATGGTTATGTTACTAAATTTTTTCCCTGGTTATGTTACTAAATTCCGCCTATGATAATGTTACTAAATTCCGCCTACGGTCATGTCAGTAACTTCTGCTTATGGACATGTTCCTAAATTCCGCCCATGGTCATGTCTCTAAATTCCGCCTATGGTCATGTTGGCTAATTCAGCCCATGGTCATGTCAGTAACTTCTGCCTATGGTCATGTCAGTAACTTCTGCCTATGGTCATGTTCGCTAATTCCGCCCATGGTCATGTCAGTAACTTCTACCTATGGTCATGTCACTAAATTCTACCTTTGATCATGTTACTAGATGCTGCCAATGGTCATGTTGGATAATTCAGCCTATGGTCATGTCACTAAATTCCGCCTATGGTCATGTTACTAAATTCCGCCCATGGGCATGTAACTAAATTCCGCCTATGGTCATGTCAGTAACTTCTGCCTATGGTCATGTTGGCTAATTCCTCCTATGGTCACGTCACTAAATTCCGCCCACGGTCATGTCAGTAACTTCTGCCTATGGTCATGTTACTAAATTCTGCCTATGGTCATGTAACTAAGTTCCGCCATTGGTCATGTTGGCTAATTCCTCCTATGTTCATTTTGGCTAATTCTGCCTATGGTCATGTTACTAAATTCTGCCTAGGTTCATATTGGCTAATTCTGCCTATGGTCATGTCAGTAACTTCTGCCTATGGTCATATTGGCTATTTCCTCCTATGGTCACGTCACTAAATTCCGCCACGGTCATGTCAGTAACTTCTGCCTATGGTCATGTTACTAAATTCTGCCTATGGTCATGTAACTAAGTTCCGCCCATGGTCATGTTGGCTAATTCCTCCTATGGTCATTTTGGCTAATTCCACCTATGGTAATGTTGGCTAATTCCACCTATGGTCATGTCAGTGACTTCTGCCTATGGTCATGTTGGCTAATTCAGCCCATGGTCATGTCAGTAACTTCTGCCTATGGTCATGTCAGTAACTTCTGCCTATGGTCATGTTCGCTAATTCCGCCCATGGTCATGTTACTAAATTCCGCCTACGGTCATGTCTGTAACTTCTGCTTATGGACATGTTCCTAAATTCCGCCTATGGTCATGTCAGTAACTTCTGCTTATGGTCATGTTACTAAATTTTTTCCCATGGTTATGTTACTAAATTCCGCCTATGATCATGTTACTAAATTCCGCCTACGGTCATGTCAGTAACTTCTGCTTATGGACATGTCACTAAATTCCGCCTATGGTCATGTCAGTAACTTCTGCCTATGGTCATGTTACTAAATTCCGCCCATGGTCATGTTACTAAATTCCGCCTATGGTCATGTCAGTAACTTCTGCCTACGGTCATGTCAGTAACTTCTGCTTATGGACATGTTCCTAAATTCCGCCTATGGTCATGCCACTAAATTCCGCCCATGGTCCTGTTGGCTAATTCCGCCCATGGTCATGTCTCTAAATTCCGCCTATGTTCATGTTGGCTTATTCAGCCCATGGTCATGTCAGTAACTTCTGCCTATGGTCATGTCAGTAACTTCTGCCTTTGACCATGTTACTAGATGCTGCCAATGGTCATGTTGGATAATTCAGCCCATGGTCATGTCACTAAATTCCGCCTATGGTCATGTCACTAAATTCCGCCTCTTGTCATGTTACTAAATTCCGCCCATGGGCATGTAACTAAATTCCGCCTATGGTCATGTTGGCTAATTCCGCCCATGGTCATGTTACTAAATTCCGCCTACGGTCATGTCTGTAACTTCTGCTTATGGACATGTTCCTAAATTCCGCCTATGGTCATGCCACTAAATTCCGCCCATGGTCCTGTTGGCTAATTCCGCCCATGGTCATTGTCTCTAAATTCCGCCTATGGTCATGTTGGCTAATTCAGCCCATGGTCATGTCAGTAACTTCTGCCTATGGTCATGTCAGTAACTTCTGCCTATGGTCATGTTCGCTAATTCCGCCCATGGTCATGTCAGTAACTTCTACCTATGGTCATGTCACTAAATTCTACCTTTGATCATGTTACTAGATGCTGCCAATGGTCATGTTGGCAAATTCCACCCATGGTCATGTCAGTATCTTCTGCCTATGGTCATGTTACTAAATTCAGCCCATGGTCATGTAACTAAGTTCCGCCCATGGTCATGTTGGCTAATTCCTCGTATGGTCATTTTGGCTAATTCCACCTATGGTAATGTTGGCTAATTCTGCCTATGGTCATGTTACTAAATTCTGCCTATGGTCATGTTGGCTAATTCCTCCCATGGTCATGTCAGTAACATCTGCCTATGGTCATGTTGGCTATTTCCTCCTATGGTCACGTCACTAAATTCCGCCCATGGTCATGTCAGTAACTTCTGCCTATGGTCATGTTACTAAATTCTGCCTATGGTCATGTAACTAAGTTCCGCCATTGGTCATGTTGGCTAATTCCTCCTATGTTCATTTTGGCTAATTCCACCTATGGTAATGTTGGCTAATTCTGCCTATGGTCATGTTACTAAATTCTGCCTAGGGTCATATTGGCTAATTCTGCCTATGGTCATGTCAGTAACTTCTGCCTATGGTCATGTTACTAAATTCTGCCTATGGTCATGTAACTAAGTTCCGCCCATGGTCATGTTGGCTAATTCCTCCTATGGTCATTTTGGCTAATTCCACCTATGGTAATGTTGGCTAAATTCTGCCCATGGTCATGTTACTAAATTCCGCCTATGGTCATGTTGTCTAAATTCTGCCTATGGTCATGTTTCTAAATCCGCCCATGGTCATCTAACTAAATTCCGCCCATGGTCATGTTAGCTAATTCCGCCCATGGTCATGTTACTAAATTCCCTATGGCCTATGTTCATGTCAGTAATTTTTGCCTATGGTCATGTTACTAAATTCCGCCCATGGTTATGTTACTAAATTTTTCCTTGGTTATGTTACTAAATTCCGCCTATGGTAATGTTTCTAAATTCCACCTACGGTCATGTCAGTAACTTCTGCCTATGGTCATGTTCCCTAAATTCCGCCCATGGTCATGTCTCTAAATCCGCCTATGGTCATGTTGGCTAATTCAGCCCATGGTCATGTCAGTAACTTCCTTTCTATGGTCATGTCAGTAACTTCTGCCTATGGTCATGTTCGCTAATTCCGCCCATGGTCATGTCAGTAACTTCTACCTATGGTCATGTCACTAAATTCTACCTTTGATCATGTTACTAGATGCTGCCAATGGTCATGTTGGATAATTCAGCCTATGGTCATGTCACTAAATTCCGCCTATGGTCATGTTACTAAATGCCGCCCATGGGCATGTAACTAAATTCCGCCTATGGTCATGTCAGTAACTTCTGCCTATGGTCATGTTGGCTAATTCCTCCTATGGTCACGTCACTAAATTCCGCCCACGGTCATGTCAGTAACTTCTGCCTATGGTCATGTTACTAAATTCTGCCTATGGTCATGTAACTAAGTTCCGCCATTGATCATGTTGGCTAATTCCTCCTATGTTCATTTTGGCTAATTCTGCCTATGGTCATGTTACTAAATTCTGCCTAGGTTCATATTGGCTAATTCTGCCTATGGTCATGTCAGTAACTTCTGCCTATGGTCATATTGGCTATTTCCTCCTATGGTCACGTCACTAAATTCCGCCACGGTCATGTCAGTAACTTCTGCCTATGGTCATGTTACTAAATTCTGCCTATGGTCATGTAACTAAGTTCCGCCCATGGTCATGTTGGCTAATTCCTCCTATGGTCATTTTGGCTAATTCCACCTATGGTAATGTTGGCTAATTCCACCTATGGTCATGTCAGTGACTTCTGCCTATGGTCATGTTGGCTAATTCAGCCCATGGTCATGTCAGTAACTTCTGCCTATGGTCATGTCAGTAACTTCTGCCTATGGTCATGTTCGCTAATTCCGCCCATGGTCATGTTACTAAATTCCGCCTACGGTCATGTCTGTAACTTCTGCTTATGGACATGTTCCTAAATTCCGCCTATGGTCATGTCAGTAACTTCTGCTTATGGTCATGTTACTAAATTTTTTTCCCATGGTTGTGTTGGCTAAATTCCGCCTATGATCATGTTACTAAATTCCGCCTACGGTCATGTCAGTAACTTCTGCTTATGGTCATGTTACTAAATTCCGCCTATGGTCATGTCAGTAACTTCTACCTATGGTCATGTTACTAAATTCCGCCCATGGTCATGTTACTAAATTCCGCCTATGGTCATGTCAGTAACTTCTGCCTACGGTCATGTCAGTAACTTCTGCTTATGGACATGTTCCTAAATTCCGCCTATGGTCATGCCACTAAATTCCGCCCATGGTCATGTTACTAATTCCGCCCATGGTCATGTCTCTAAATTCCGCCTATGTTCATGTTGGCTTATTCAGCCCATGGTCATGTCAGTAACTTCTGCCTATGGTCATGTCAGTAACTTCTGCCTTTGACCATGTTACTAGATGCTGCCAATGGTCATGTTGGATAATTCAGCTTATGGTCATGTCACTAAATTCCGCCTATGGTCATGTCACTAAATTCCGCCTCTTGTCATGTTACTAAATTCCGCCCATGGGCATGTAACTAAATTCCGCCTATGGTCATGTTGGCTATTTCCGCCCATGGTCATGTTACTAAATTCCGCCTACGGTCATGTCTGTAACTTCTGCTTATGGACATGTTCCTAAATTCCGCCTATGGTCATGCCACTAAATTCCGCCCATGGTCCTGTTGGCTAATTCCGCCCATGGTCATTGTCTCTAAATTCCGCCTATGGTCATGTTGGCTAATTCAGCCCATGGTCATGTCAGTAACTTCTGCCTATGGTCATGTCAGTAACTTCTGCCTATGGTCATGTTCGCTAATTCCGCCCATGGTCATGTTGGTAACTTCTACCCATGGTCATGTCACTAAATTCTGCCTTGATCATGTTACTAGATGCTGCCAATGGTCATGTTGGCAAATTCCACCCATGGTCATGTCAGTATCTTCTGCCTATGGTCATGTTACTAAATTCAGCCCATGGTCATGTAACTAAGTTCCGCCCATGGTCATGTTGGCTAATTCCTCCTATGGTCATTTTGGCTAATTCCACCTATGGTAATGTTGGCTAATTCTGCCTATGGTCATGTTACTAAATTCTGCCTATAGTCATGTTGGCTAATTCCTCCCATGGTCATGTCAGTAACATCTGCCTATGGTCATGTTGGCTATTTCCTCCTATGGTCACGTCACTAAATTCCGCCCACGGTCATGTCAGTAACTTCTGCCTATGGTCATGTTACTAAATTCTGCCTATGGTCATGTAACTAAGTTCCGCCATTGGTCATGTTGGCTAATTCCTCCTATGTTCATTTTGGCTAATTCCACCTATGGTAATGTTGGCTAATTCTGCCTATGGTCATGTTACTAAATTCTGCCTAGGGTCATATTGGCTAATTCTGCCTATGGTCATGTCAGTAACTTCTGCCTATGGTCATGTTACTAAATTCTGCCTATGGTCATGTAACTAAGTTCCGCCCATGGTCATGTTGGCTAATTCCTCCTATGGTCATTTTGTCACTAATTCCACCTATGGTAATGTTGGCTAATTCTGCCTATGGTCATGTTACTAAATTCTGCCTAGGGTCATGTTGGCTAATTCTGCCTATGGTCATGTTTCTAAATTCCGCCCATGGTCATGTTGGCTAATTCCGCCCATGGTCATGTTAGCTAATTCCGCCCATGGTCATGTTACTAAATTCCGCCTATGTTCATGTCAGTAATTTTCGCCTATGGTCATGTTACTAAATTCCGCCCATGGTTATGTTACTAAATTTTTTCCCTTGGTTATGTTACTAAATTCCGCCTATGATAATGTTTCTAAATTCCACCTACGGTCATGTCAGTAACTTCTGCTTATGGACATGTTCCTAAATTCCGCCCATGGTCATGTTGGATAATTCAGCCTATGGTCATGTCACTAAATTCCGCCTATGGTCATGTTACTAAATGCCGCCCATGGGCATGTAACTAAATTCCGCCTATGGTCATGTCGGCTAATTCTGCCCATGGTCATGTTGGCTAATTCCTCCCATGGTCATGTCAGTAACTTCTGCCTATGGTCATGTTGGCTAATTCCTCCTATGGTCACGTCACTAAATTCCGCCCACGGTCATGTCAGTAACTTCTGCCTATGGTCATGTTACTAAATTCTGCCTATGGTCATGTAACTAAGTTCCGCCATTGGTCATGTTGGCTAATTCCTCCTATGTTCATTTTGGCTAATTCCACCTATGGTAATGTTGGCTAATTCTGCCTATGGTCATGTTACTAAATTCTGCCTAGGGTCATATTGGCTAATTCTGCCTATGGTCATGTCAGTAACTTCTGCCTATGGTCATATTGGCTATTTCCTCCTATGGTCACGTCACTAAATTCCGCCACGGTCATGTCAGTAACTTCTGCCTATGGTCATGTTACTAAATTCTGCCTATGGTCATGTAACTAAGTTCCGCCCATGGTCATGTTGGCTAATTCCTCCTATGGTCATTTTGGCTAATTCCACCTATGGTAATGTTGGCTAATTCCACCTATGGTCATGTCAGTGACTTCTGCCTATGGTCATGTTGGCTAATTCAGCCCATGGTCATGTCAGTAACTTCTGCCTATGGTCATGTCAGTAACTTCTGCCTATGGTCATGTTCGCTAATTCCGCCCATGGTCATGTCAGTAACTTCTACCTATGGTCATGTCACTAAATTCTACCTTTGATCATGTTACTAGATGCTGCCAATGGTCATGTTTTATAATTCAGCCTATGGTCATGTCACTAAATTCCGCCTATGGTCATGTTACTAAATGCCGCCCATGGGCATGTAACTAAATTCTGCCTATGGTCATGTTACTAAATTCTGCCTATGGTCATGTAACTAAGTTCCGCCCATGGTCATGTTGGCTAATTCCTCCTATGGTCATTTTGGCTAATTCCACCTATGGTAATGTTGGCTAATTCTGCCTATGGTCATGTTACTAAATTCTGCCTATGGTCATGTTGGCTAATTCCTCCCATGGTCATGTCAGTAACATCTGCCTATGGTCATGTTGGCTATTTCCTCCTATGGTCACGTCACTAAATTCCGCCCACGGTCATGTCAGTAACTTCTGCCTATGGTCATGTTACTAAATTCTGCCTATGGTCATGTAACTAAGTTCCGCCATTGGTCATGTTGGCTAATTCCTCCTATGTTCATTTTGGCTAATTCCACCTATGGTAATGTTGGCTAATTCTGCCTATGGTCATGTTACTAAATTCTGCCTAGGGTCATATTGGCTAATTCCTCCCATGGTCATGTCAGTAACATCTGCCTATGGTCATGTTGGCTATTTCCTCCTATGGTCACGTCACTAAATTCCGCCCACGGTCATGTCAGTAACTTCTGCCTATGGTCATGTTACTAAATTCCGCCTATGTTCATGTCAGTAATTTTCGCCTATGGTCATGTTACTAAATTCCGCCCATGGTTATGTTACTAAATTTTTCCCCTGGTCATGTTACTAAATTCCGCCTATGGTCATGTTTCTAAATTCCGCCCACGGTCATGTCAGTAACTTCTGCCTATGGTCATGTTCCTAAATTCTGCCCATGGTCATGTCTCTAAATTCCGCCTATGGTCATGTTGGCTAATTCAGCCCATGGTCATTTTGGCTAATTCCTCCTATGGTCATGTTGTAATTCTGCCTATGGTCATGTTACTAAATTCCGCCCATGGTCATGTTGGCTAACTTTTACCTATGGTCATGTCAGTAAATTCTGCCTATGGTCATGTTACTAGATTCCTCCAATGGTCATGTTGGACTAATTCCGCCTATGGTCATGTCACTAAATTCTGCCTATGGTCATTCCTGCCTATGGTCAAATTCCGCCCATGGGCATGTTGGCTAATTCCGCCTATGGTCATTTTTCGGCTAATTCCACCCATGGTCATGTTGGCTAATTCCTCCCATGGTCATGTCACTAAATTCTGCCCATGGTCATGTTGGCTAATTCCTCCCTATGGTCATGTCACTAAATTCCGCCCATGGTCATGTCAGTAATTCTGCCTATGGTCATGTTTCTAAATTCTGCCTATGGTCATGTAACTAAATTCTGCCATGGTCATGTTACTAATTCCTCCCATGGTCATTTTGGCTAATTCCACCTATGGTAATGTTGGCTAATTCTGCCTATGGTCATGTTACTAAATTCTGCCTATGGTCATGTTGTTAATTCTGCCTATGGTCATGTCAGTAACTTCTGCCTATGGTCATATTGGCTATTTCCTCCTATGGTCACGTCACTAAATTCCGCCACGGTCATGTCAGTAACTTCTGCCTATGGTCATGTTACTAAATTCTGCCTATGGTCATGTAACTAAGTTCCGCCCATGGTCATGTTGGCTAATTCCTCCTATGGTCATTTTGGCTAATTCCACCTATGGTCATGTTGGCTAAATTCCACCTATGGTCATGTCAGTGACTTCCGCCTATGGTCATGTTGGCTAATTCAGCCCATGGTCATGTCAGTAAATTCTGCCTATGGTCATGTCAGTAACTTCTGCCTATGGTCATGTTCACTAATTCCGCCCATGGTCATGTCAGGTAAATTCCACCTATGGTCATGTCACTAAATTCTACCTTTGATCATGTTACTAGATGCTGCCAATGGTCATGTTGGATAATTCAGCCTATGGTCATGTCACTAAATTCCGCCTATGGTCATGTTACTAAATGCCGCCCATGGGCATGTAACTAAATTCTGCCTATGGTCATGTTACTAAATTCTGCCTATGGTCATGTAACTAAGTTCCGCCCATGGTCATGTTGGCTAATTCCTCCTATGGTCATTTTGGCTAATTCCACCTATGGTAATGTTGGCTAATTCTGCCTATGGTCATGTTACTAAATTCTGCCTATGGTCATGTTGGCTAATTCCTCCCATGGTCATGTCAGTAACATCTGCCTATGGTCATGCTGGCTAATTCCTCCTATGGTCACGTCACTAAATTCCGCCCACGGTCATGTCAGTAACTTCTGCCTATGGTCATGTTACTAAATTCTGCCTATGGTCATGTTGGCTAATTCCTCCCATGGTCATGTCAGTAACATCTGCCTATGGTCATGTTGGCTATTTCCTCCTATGGTCACGTCACTAAATTCCGCCCACGGTCATGTCAGTAACTTCTGCCTATGGTCATGTTACTAAATTCTGCCTATGGTCATGTTACTAAATTCCGCCCATGGTCATGTTACTAAATTCCGCCTATGGTCATGTTACTAAATTCTGCCTATGATTATGTTACTAAATTCCGCCTGGGGTCATGTTGGCTAATTCTGCTTATGGTCATGTTTCTAACTTCTGCCTATGGTCATGTCAGTAACTTCTGCCTATGGTCATGTTCGCTAATTCCGCCCATGGTCATGTCAGTAACTTCTACCTATGGTCATGTTACTAAATTCCGCCCATGGTCATGTTACTAAATTCCGCCTATGGTCATGTCAGTAACTTCTGCCTATGGTCATGTTACTAAATTTTTTTCCCATGGTTATGTTACTAAATTCCGCCTATGATCATGTTACTAAATTCCGCCTATGGTCATGTCAGTAACTTCTGCTTATGGACATGTTCCTAAATTCCGCCTATGGTCATGCCACTAAATTCCGCCCATGGTCCTGTTGGCTAATTCCGCCCATGGTCATGTCTCTAAATTCTGCCTATGGTTATGTTGGCTAATTCAGCCCATGGTCATGTCAGTAACTTCTGCCTATGGTCATGTTAGTAACTTCTGCCTATGGTCATGTTCGCTAATTCCGCCCATGGTTATGTCAGTAACTTCTACCTATGGTCATGTCACTAAATTCTACCTTTGACCATGTTACTAGATGCTGCCAATGGTCATGTTGGATAATTCAGCTTATGGTCATGTCACTAAATTCCGCCTTTGGTCATGTCACTAACTTCAACCCATGGTCATGTTGGCTAATTTCACCTATGGTCACGTCACTAAATTCCGCCCACGGTCATGTGGAGAAAAAATGCAGTTTTGTGTCAATTTTAAACCCTCCTACACCATTCTGTTCAATACAGTTGATTTGACTGCACAGCAAAACCAACTAGCTTTGAGGCTGCATACCTCCATAAATAGGAAAGTGCCACACATATTGCAAACATGCTCTATTCCACAGTCATCAGACCTACAATTTGAGACCAGTTAGCAAAACCAGTTAGCTTTGAGGCTGCATAGCTGTGGAAATTAAACATTGCAGCCTTTTTTAATTGTATTGTTTTTGAAATAAATTGAAAGGAGGGAAGATCTCTACAGAAGATCCTCCCAGCCTTTCAACTTATTTCAAAAACAACTTTACTTTCCAAAACGAACATTCCTAGGGTTCAGTTTCCAGAACCCCCTCACATGTACACATTTTCATGATTGATAGTGATGGATCCCTCTTTCCATTGCACAGTAAAACACAGACGTTTTAACTGTTAACCTTAATCATTGCAACACCATTGATGCAAGTTGTAAAGCTTTTAACCAATTCTCAACATTTCCTTGAAGTTGTAAAGAAGCTAACATTAGATGTATTTCTACAATATATGAACCCTAGTGCCACAGGTGTGAATGGCAGCTAGTTTTATGAAGTTAATGGCTTAGTCCAAAACAAAATATATGGTGTTAATTACATTTTAGATTAATAGATGTAATGAAGCTAAGATAAGATTTTTTCTTTAATTATCACAGAACTAAAATATATAACCATGGCTGCTAATATTTGGGGAGTGCATTAAAATAACACACTCACACACACACATATTTTTCAACTTTCTTTTTTACTTAATACAAAAATGCAGTTTCTGCTCAATTTATAATAGAACAGTACTTGTTATAAGATCCTGATAGTAATTGTAATATAATCGGAGCCTTCTGAGCACGCAGACGCTGTTACCAAGAGCGATTTACAGTCATAAACAATAAGTACATTTGAAGAATTACAGAACAAGTATTCATCATATAAGAGCAAGAGAAAATACAATGACTTCAGTTCTAGTAAGTACAAGTATATGACAAAGTATGATTCAATAATCAGAGCAGATAAAAGTGTCAGTGATAGTTAATCTTCCCTCTAACATTCTCCATTGACAAATTGAGGGATGCGCACCAGGCCGCAACGGAGGTCATCACCCCTCCCTTTCAGAACGGTGTTCGCCTATCTCTTAGGACCGACTGACCCATGTTCAACTGCTGTTTACATGGAACCCTTCTCCACCTTCCGCCCCGGGCCGCTTCAAGCTGATCCAGAGCCGGTCGCGGCGCACCACCACGGAGGGAGTGTGCCCGACGGGGAACGGGGCTCGAACGGGAGGCGGTCTCCCCCCGCAAACGGGGGAGAGAAGAATCCGCCGGCCCCGGGACGGCCGTCCCTCGCCAGGTTGAACCCTCCGGGCGCTCTGCGTGGACCCCACCCGTTTACCTCTGACGGTTTCACGCCCTCTTGAACTCTCTCTTCAAAGTTCTTTTCAACTTTCCCTCACAATACTTGTTGCCTATCGGTCTCATGCCGGTATTTAGCCTTAGATGGAGTTCACCACACGGCTTTGGGCTGCATTCGCCAAACAACCCGACTCCGAGAAGACCCTCCCCGGGCATGACAGAGGCCGCCACTGGCCTCACACCGTCCGCGGGATGGAGCCTCCGTCACAAGGACTTAGGCCTCCGTTCGGCACCGGCGGGGGTTTGGGTCTTCTGTACGTCACATTTCCCGCGCCCGGCCGAGCGGGCGGGGATTCGGCGCTGGGCTCTTCCCTGTTCACTCCCGGTTCCAAGCCCCAAACCCCAAACCTCAGGGAGGGAACGAGGGAGAGGGAGAGAGACAGAGAGAGGGCGCGCGCGCGCGAGGTCCGGCCGCTCGGTGACCCGAGAGAGTTCCGAAGGGAGTGTTCAGGGGAACGGCACGCGCCTACAAAGGAGACCGAACGGTTGGGCGTCGGGGGCGCGGCAGCGCGTCCGAGAGGGCTGGGGTCACACGTCTCCACCGACAGCCACGCGGAGCGTTCCACATCCTCCGCCAACGCCCCCACCGGGTCCCCGGGGCAGCGCGAGGCTTTGCGCAGCTGAGCGCGCGTGCCGAGTTTACCCCGTGGCGGGTTAAC
>JAHFZB010000059.1:72500-75767 GCA_036884735.1 Huso huso
TTGTCAACCACTCTACACGTCCGCAACCTGAGGCGTGCCTTCAACTGCCCTGGTGGCGGAAGGCCCATAGAATCATATGCTAACTGAATAGCATCCACTATCCAATGAGAAAGGCGTTGCTTAGACAACGGCTGACCCAAAGTCTTAGAACCATGGCATATGAACAGCTGTTCTGTTTGCCTCATAGTCCTTGTGCGGTCAATATAACACCTCAATGCCCGCACAGGGCAGAGCATGTGTAACCGCTCTTCCTCTGGGAAGAAAAGGGAGGAGGATGGAACGCCATCAACTCGACTGGTTAGTTCATGAAACGGGATATGACCTTTGGTAAAAAAGGCCGGATTTGGACGCATGGAGACCTTAGAACCGTCTCCTTTGCGAAACGAGTATACATGAAGAATGCACCGAAAGTGCATGTATCCGCCCACGCGTTTTGCTGATACCACTGATAGCAAAACGCAGCTTTATAGACACGAACTTCATTTCCACACTGTGGAGAGGCTCGAACGGTGCCTTGGTAAGGGCTTCTAGCACCACATCAAGGCTCCATGACGGTAAACTGGTCGACCTTGGAGGCCGCAAGCGTCTTGCGCCCTTTAGGAACTGAGATGCCAGAAAATGGCAACCAGGTGATAACCCGTCAATGCGTACATGGCAAGCCGAAATAGCGGCCAAATACACTTTAATTGTAGAGGGCGACTTCCCCTCATCTAGCAGAAACTGTAAAATCACTGCCATAGGGCAGGAGACCGGGTCATGGCCCTCAGCCAGACACGTGCATGGTGAAAGCCGAAGCCTTGCGAGAAGTTGCAGGGGCGGAGGCCGGGGCTCCCCAGGTGGACTGCACCTCCTCAATAAAATCCGGGAATGCCGGGAGCATCCTGGACTGAAGGGGCGGAGCCGATGGCAACTCAAATAGAGAGCGTCGTGTTGGCTCTAACGCAGGCCAGTCCACGCCTAAGTGACGGGCTGCCCTCTCCACCACTGACCAGATAGGGTCATTAGTATCCAGCACTTCATTGTCGTCCTGCCCAGAGTGCTGGCATGCCACCTCAGGCTCCGTGTCTTCAAAGAGCGGGTCTGCGTCAGATGCGTCCCTTGAGACAGCATCGGCGTCCCACTCTACTTCCTGGGGTTGGCCGTGAGGCACTGGTGGAAGAACCATCGGCTGACTAGCGATGGGTCCGGTTGCTAGCTCTGGGGCCCGAGGCGCCACATTCGCTAGGGTCATGAGGAGGGATTGCTATCCCATCATGAGCTCCATGAACTGTGACATCTTGGAGGTGAGCTCAGTCACTCCAGATGTGTCCTGGTAACGCCTACCCCTTCGAGGGGAGCGAGAGTGCCTTCTCCGGCGAGGCGATCGAGATCTGGATCGAGACTCCCGACGGGGCGCGCCCGAGAGGAGGGAGGACTGAAACGTTCCCGAGCACGCCTGGCTGGAGACCTCTGACCAGCTGTAAGCTGGGAGGATGGGCTCCGAGGGAGCGAGACGTCGCCGGCGGCGTCACGACAGATGACGGTGGGGCTGAGACGGTGTGGGACGAGCCCGAGGATGGGGAACGACCGCCAACCGCCTTCCTAGCTCTCGAAGGGGCGCCGTCTGAAACCCCGCACATAGCTGGCAGTATGCCCTATCTGCCAGGGCAGATGCGGCATGGTCCGGCCCCAAGCATGCGACACAGTCCTCATGTGGGTCGCTGGCAGGCAACTTGGCCTGGCAGGTCACACAACGACGAGCAGTAGCGAGCGAGGATCACCGATGTGCGTGCGTGGAACGCCGAAGCGTCTAGCACTGACGTCGAGCACTGAAGTGCGTGCGTCGAGCACCGCCGCGTCAAACGCCGAGGTGCGTGCGTCGAATGCCGAAGCGTCGGGCACCAAGCTCACAAGCGCTGACAGCAAAAGCGCCGGAGCGCGAGCGCCGAAGCGCGAGTACCGAGCGTGGAACGCTAGCACAGACGCCTACGCGTCAGCTGACCCGCCAAGCGGAGACGCTAAGTGCTGGTACGGTGTCTGATGCTGTGCAATACCTACCTGATGGTGCTGGGGATTTTGCACGTTGGTGGTTGTCTTCCTCTATATAGGAAGGGGAAAAAAGTTTTTTTTGTTGGACGCTACAGAATAATACAAGTAAGAGGGTGTAGTACAATTACACACGTGGCGGGAACGCGCCGCGGTGGGGAAAGAACACTGCAGAGTAGACTACACGCACACGCACGGTCTAGCTAGGCCAACGCACACGCGTCCGAACAAAAATATATAAACACAATATATATATAACAATATATATACACACAATAATAGAAAAAAAAACCCAAACACAATAATAATAAGATGAAACAGAGGAAAGACGGAGAGACCACGAAGAAACGCGATGCAAAAGCAAAGCGAGAAGGAGTATATAACGTAAACAATATATATCCTTACAAATAATAATAATAATAATAATAATAAGAACAATAATAATCACTGAAATAAACTCAGAGAATGGGAAAAACCAGCTTCTCAAGCCTAAGCTTATGGAGTACAATCAGTGTACAGCTCTAAGTCCTACCGCTACTGAGGCTGAAGGCAGAAGAGGAAGTGACTCTCCACGCGTTGCGGATAGTAAGCTCCCAGGGGGGCGGGCTTACACGGCAGCTTGCGCGGAGGCCTATCGGCAGCTTTGACATAAAGCTCAGCCAATCCCTACTGCCTGACGGCAATGTCCCATACCTTGATGGTTATTTTCTCTTTCAGGGAACCGGGGTTGCATCCGCAACCTATCGTTTTTTCAAAGTAAACGCTTCGGACCCCGGGGACACTCAGCTAAGAGCATCGATGGGGCTCCGAGAGGCAGGGGCTGAGACGGGCGGTATCTCTCCTCGCGGCGGACCGCCAGTTCGATCCCAAGATCCAACTATGAGCTTTTTAACGCAGCAACTTTAATATACGCTATTGGAGCTGGAATTACGCACCAGACTTGCCCTCCAATGGGTCCTCGTTAAAGGATTTAAAGTGTACTCATTCCAATTACAGGGCCTCGAAAGAGTCCTGTATTGTTATTTTTCGTCACTACCTCCCCGGGTCGGGAGTGGGTAATTTGCGTGCCTACTGCCTTCCTTGGATGTGGCAGCCGTTTCCCGTTACCCGTGATCACCATGGTAGGCGCAGAAAGTACCATCGAAAGTTGATAGGGACGTGCGGTCGGCTCGAGGGGTTATCCAGAGTCACCAAAAGCGGCCGGGAGCAAGCCCCTGGTTAGGTTTTTGATCTGATAAATGC
>JAHFZB010000059.1:76267-141500 GCA_036884735.1 Huso huso
ATGACCATGGGTGGAATTTTGCCAACATGACCATGGGCAGAATTAATTTATTACGACCATAGGCGAATTTAGTTACATGCCCATGGGCTGAATTTAGTGACATGACCATAGGCTGATTTAGTGACATGACCATAGGCTGAATTATCCAACATGACCATTGGCAGCATCTAGTAACATGATCAAAGGTAGAATTTAGACATGACCATAGGTAGAAGTTACTGACATGACCATGGGCGGAATTAGCGAACATGACCATAGGCAGAAGTTACAGACATGACCATAGGCAGAAGTTACTGACATGACCATGGGCTGAATTAGCCAACATGACCATAGGCGGAATTTAGAGACATGACCATGGGCGGAATTTAGTAACATGACCATAGATGGAAATTACTGACATGAACATAGCCGAATTTAGTAACATGACCATGGGCGGAATTAGCTAACATGACCATGGGGCGAATTTAGTTACATGACCATGGGCTGAATTTAGAAACATGACCATAGAAAGAATTAGCCAACATGGGGCAGAAGTTACTGACATGACCATAGGTAGAAGTTACTGACATGACCATAGGCGAAATTAACCGACATGACCATAGGCAAAATTAGCTAACATGACCATAGGTAGAAGTTACAGACATGACCATGGGAGGAATTAGCTAACATGACCATAGGCAGGTGTCACCGACATGACCATAGGCGGAATTAGCCAACATGACCATGGCAGAATTTAGTAACATGACCATAGGCAGAATTAGCCAACATTACCATAGGTGGAATTAGTAAAATGACCATAGGAGGAATTAGCCAACATGACCATGGGCGGAACTTAGTTCCCATGACCATAGGCAGAATTTAGTAACATGACCATAGGCAGAAGTTACACGACATGACCGGGCTGGAATTTAGTGACGGACCATAGGAGGAATTAGCCAACATGCCCATAGGCAGAAGTTACTGACATGACCATGGGAGGAATTAGCCAACATGACCATAGGCAGAAGTCACTGACATGACCATAGGCGGAATTAGCCAACATGACCATGGGCAGAATTTAGTAACATGACCATAGGCAGAATTAGCCAACATTACCATAGGTGGAATTAGCCAAAATGACCATAGGAGGAATAAGCCAACATGACCATAAGGAACTTAGTTACATACCATAGGCAGAATTTAGTAACATGACCATAGGCAGAATTTAGTAACATGACCATAGGCAGAATTTAGTAACATGATGTGACAATGTGCTCCACCTGTGTGCATTTCTGTGTTGTATGTTCGCGTGTGTTAATGTTGGTGTATAGATTGGTACACGGATATAAACGGGTCTGTGTTTCACGTGTATTTAAAAAGGTAGATTTGTATTTAGGCACGAGGTGGCACAGATCACTTCACGTGCTGGTTAAAATGTAATGTGGTCACGGAGTACACTTAATTAATTCCACGCAGGTGTACCCGAGATTCCAAATGAATGATTGACTAGCAATCGACTCTCGGCACAACTGCATAAATAGATGCACGCTTCATTAACTGGGGTTGGGTGTTCGAGAGGAGAACGGGAGAGAGAAAGGAGAAATACAGCTAAAGAATAACAATTGCTACAGCGTGCTGGAAGTGCCAACCACGGTACTTTGTTTAAACGTTCGTCCGCTTGTTTTTGTGTGTTAGTACGTTTTGTTTGTCTTTTTATTTTGGCGTGAAGTGCCATGTCCTGTTTTTGTCTGTTTAAACCTTTTATTTTGTTGTTAAACGCTGAGTGCTTTACCATTTAGACTCAGCTACTCATCACCACCGTCTGTCTGTGTGTTTCTTCCGGGTCTGACGTGTCACCACTCAGCCAGCCTTGTGACACATGACCATTGGCGAATTAGCCAACATGACCATGGGCTAAATTAGTAACATGGCAATAGGCAGAAGTTACTGACAGGACCATAGGCAGAATTTAGTAAACATGGCCATGGGCAGAATTTAACATGACCAAAAGGCAGTAGTTACAACATGACTATGGGTGGAAATAGCCAACTTATGACCATCTGCCGGAATTTTACTGACATGAACATGGGTGATTTAGTGACATGACCATAGGTAGAAGTTACTGACATGACCATGGGCGGCGATGTAACATGACCATAGGCAATTTACTGACATGACCATAGGCAGAAGTTACTGACATGACCATGGGCTGCGAATAATCCAACATGACCATAGGCGGAATTTAGAGACATGACCATGGGAATTTAGGAACATGTCCATACAGAAGTTACTGACATGACCATGGGCGATAACATTATCATAGGGAATTTAGTAACTGACATGACCATGACCAGAATTTAGTAACATGACCATGGAAATAGCCAACATGACCATGAATTTAGTTACATGCCCATGGGCGGAATTTAGTAAACATGACAAGAGGCGGAATTTAGTGGCATGACCATGGGCGAATTTAGTGACATGACCATAAGCTGAATAATCAACATGACCATTGGCAGAATCTAGTAACATGATCAAAGGTAGAATTTAGTGACTTGTGACCATAGGGCAGAAGTTACTGACATGACCGGGTGGGCGAACATTTAGTTACTGACATGACCATGGGTGGAATTTAGCCAACATGACCATAGGCGGAATTTAGACATGACCATGTGGGTGGAATTAGCCAACATGACCATGGGAAGAATTAGTAACATGACCATGGGTGGAATTTAGTTACATGCCCATGGGCGGAATTAGTAACATGACCATAGGCGGAATTTAACTGACATGACCATAGGCTGAATTATCCAAATATGACCATTGGCAGCATCTAGTAACATGATCAAAGGTAGAAGGTGGTGACATGACCATGGGGTAGAAATAGCTGACATGACCATGGGCGGAATTTAGTGACATGACCATAGGCGGAAGTTACTGACATGACCATAGGCAGAAGCCAACATGACCATGGGCTGAATTAGTTACATGACCATGGGCGGAATTTAGTGACATGTCCAGAAGCGAATTTAGTGACATGACCATAGGCGGAATTTATGACATGACCATAGGCGGAATTAATTAACATAACCATGGGAAAAAAAATTTAGTAACATGACCATGAGAAGTTATGACCATAGGTGAATTTAGTGACATGACCATGGTGGAATTTAGTAACATGACCATAGGCAGAAGTTACTGACATGACCATGGGAATTTAGTAACATGACCATAGGCGGAATTAGCTAACATGACCATGGGTGGAATTAGCCAACATGACCATGGGCAGAATTTAGTATGACCATAGGCAGGGTTAGCCAGCCAACATGACCCCAGGCGGAATTTAGAACAATGACCATAGGTGGAATTTAATGACATGACCATAGGCTGAATTATCCAACATGACAAAATTGGCAGCATCTAGTTAACATGAACAAGGCAGAATTTAGTGATCATGACCATAGGCAGAAGTTACTGACATGACCATAGGCGGAATTAGCAACATGACCATAGGCAGAATTTAGTGACATGACCATAGGCAACATTTAGGTGGAATTGAAATGACCATGGGCGGAACTTAGCCAACATGACCATAGGCAGAATTTAGTGACATGACCATGGGCAGAAGTTACTGACATGACCGTAGGGCGGAATTTAGTAACATGACCATAGGAGGAATTTAGTAACATAACCATAGGAAAAATTTACTAACATGACCATGGCAGAAGTTAGTATGACCAGGCAGAATTTCTAACATGACCATAGGTGGAATTTAGTAACATGACCATAGGCAGAATTTAGTAACATGACCATAGGCAGAATTTAGTAACATGACCATGGGCGGAATTAACATGATGTGGCAATGACCATTGTGGGCTGAATTTAGTTACGACCATGGTTGGAATTTAGAAACATTGACCGGGATATAAGCGGGTCTGCAGTATTTAAAACATTTAGACCCGGTGGGCAGAAGTTGCTGGTTGACATGACCATAGGTAGAAGTTACTGACATGACCATAGGTGTAAATTAAATGAACATGACCATATTCAAAATTATAAATAACATGACCATCAGGAAGTTGGGAGAGATGACCATGGGAGGAATTAGAAATACATGACCATTGGCAGAAGTCACATGACTTGTTCAACCATAGGCGTGAATTAGCGTTTTGTTTGTCCATGGCAGAATTTAGTAACATGACCTGTTTAGGCAGAACCTTTAGTTTGTTAAACCATAGGTGGAATTAGCTCAAAATGACCATGGTGTTTCTTCCGGGTCTGACGTGTTACATGACCATAGGCAGAATTTATTAGCCAACATGACCATAGGCAGAAGTTACTGACATGACCATAGAGAATTTAGTAACATGGCCATGGGCAGAATTAGCCAACATGACCAAAGGCAGAAGTTTGACATGACCATGGGTGGAAATAGCCAACATGACCATAGGCAGAAGTTACTGACATGACCATAGGAGAATTTAGTAACATGACCATGGGGGAATTAGCCAACATGACCATAGGCGGAATTTAGTGACATGACCATGGGCTGAATTTAGTAACATGACCATAGGCAGAATTTAATCCAACATGACCATAGGCAGAATTTAGTAAATTTAGTGACATGACCATAGGCAGAATTTACTAACATGACCATGGGCAGCATTCCAGTAACATGGTGCATTTCTGTGACCAGGCAGTAAGTTGCGTATGAATGTTGGTGAATTAGCCCAGATTGACCATGGGCGGAATTAGAGACATGACCATGGTGAATTTAACAGGACCATGAATTTAGTGCACGCATGACCATAGGATCATTTAGGGTGCTGGTTAAAAAGATAATGACATGACATGGGCAAAATTTAATTAATTCATGATCCTTAGTGAATTTCCAACATGAATGATTGAAAAAATTTAGTAACATGACCAAGGGCAGAAGTTACTGACATGACCATAGTTTTATTAACATGAGGGTTAGGTGTTACTGAGTGACCATGGAGAGAGAAAGGAGAAATACCAAGCAGAATTACCATTAGAATGACCATGCTGGAAGTGACATGACCATGGTACTTGTTTAAACCATAGGCGGAATTTGTTTTGTGTTATCATAAGCTTTGTTTGTCTTTTTATTTGACCGTGAAGTGCCATGTCCTGATTTTGTGTCTGTTTAAACCTTTTATTTTGTTGAAAAAGCTGAGTTATACCATTTAGACTCAGCTACTGACATCACCATAGGTCTGAATTTAGTGTTTCTTCGGGGCAGAAGTTGTCAACATGACCATAGGCAGCCTTGTGACACATGACCATGGGCAGGAATTAGCCAACATGACCATGGGCGAAATTTAGTAACATGGCCATGGGCAGAATTTACTGACAGGACCATGGGCGAATTTAGTAACATGACCATGGGCAGAATTAGCCAACATGACCAAAGGCAGAAGTTACTGACATGACCATGGGTAAGAAGTTACCAACATGACCATAGGCAGAATTTAGTAACATGACCATAGGGAGGAATTTAGTAAACATGACCATAGGCAGAAGTTAGTGACATGACCATGGGAGGGATTTAGTGACATGACCATAGGCAGGAATAATCCAACATGACCATAGGCAGAATTAGCCAACATGACCATAGGTATGGGAATTTAGCCAACATGACCATAGGCAGAATTTAGTGACATGACCATGGGTGGAATTAGCCAACATGACCATGGGCAGAAGTTAGTAAACATGACCATGGATGGAATTTAACATGACCATGGGCAGGAATTAATTGTAACATGACCATGGGTGGAATTAGCCAACATGACCATAGGCGGAATTTAGTTACATGACCATGGGCGAATTTAGTAAACATGACCATAGGCGGAATTTAGTGACATGACCATAGGCTGAATTATCCAACATGACCATTGGTGGCATCTAGTAACATGATCAAAGGTAGAATTTAGTGACATGACCATAGGTAGAAGTTACTGACATGACCATGGGCGGAATTAGCGAACATGACCATAGGCAAAGTTACTGACATGACCATAGGCAGAAGTTACTGACATGACCATGGGCTGAATTAGCCAACATGACCATAGGCAGAATTTAGACACATGACCATGGGCGGAATTTAGTAACATGACCATAGGCGGAAATTACTGACATGAACATAGCCGAATTTAGTAACATGACCATGGGCGGAATTAGCTAACATGACCAAAGGCAGAAGTTACTGACATGACCATGGGTGGAATTAGCGAACATGACCATAGGCAGAAGTTACTGACATGACCATAGGCGGAATTTAGTAACATGACCATGGGCAGAATTTAACATGACAGAGGCGGAATTTAGTGACATGACCATAGGCGGAATTTAGTGACATGACCATAAGCTGAATTAATCCAACATGACCATTGGCAGAATCTAGTAACATGATCAAAGGTAGAATTTAGTGACATGACCATAGGCAATTTACTGGACCATGGGTGGATTTAGTAACATGACCATAGGCAGAAGTTACTGACATGACCATGGGTGGAATTAGCCAACATGACCATAGGCAGAATTTAGAACATGACCATGGGTGGAATTAGTAACATGACCATGGGCAGAATTTAGTAACATGACCATGGGCGGAATTTAGCGAACATGACCATGGGCGGAATTTTACATGACCATAGGCGGAATTTAATGACATGACCATAGGCTGAATTATCCAACATGACCATTGGCAGCATCTAGTAACATGATCAAAGGTGCAGAATTTAGTGACATGACCATAGGTAGAAGTTACTGACATGACCATGGGCGGAATTAAGTAACATGACCATAGGCAGAAGTTACTAACATGACCATAGGCAGAAGTTACTGACATGACCATGGGCTGAATTAGCCCACATGACCATAGGCAGAATTTAGAGACATGACCAGGGGCGGAATTAGCCAACAGGACCATGGAGAATTTAGTGGCATGACCATAGGCGGAATTTAGGAACATGTCCATAAGCAGAAGTTACTGACATGACCGTAGGCGGAATTTAGTAACATGATCATAGGCGGAATTTAGTAACATAACCATGGGAAAAAATTTAGTAACATGACCATAGGCAGAAGTTACTGACATGACCATAATGAATTTAGTAACATGACCATAGAGGAATTTACTGACATGACCATGGGCGGAATTAGCGAACATGACCATAGGCAGAAGTTACTGACATGACCATAGGCAGAAGTTACTGACATGACCATGGGCTGAATTAGCCAACATGACCATAGGCGGAATTTAGTGACATGTCCATAAGCAGAAGTTACTGACATGACCATGAGGGAATTTAGTAACATGATCATAGGAGGAATTTAGTAACATAACCATGGGAAAAATTTAGTAACATGACCATAGGCAGAAGTTACTGACATGACCATAGGCGAATTTAGTAACATGACCATGGGCAGAATTTAGTAACATGACCATAGGCAGAAGTTACTGACATGAACATGGTGAATTTAGAAACATGACCATGGGCGGAATTAGCTTTATGACCATGGGCAGAATTTAGTTACATGACCATGGGCGGAATTTAGAAACATGACCATAGGCAGAGTTAGTAACATGACCCTAGGCAGAAGTTACTGACATGACCATAGGTGAAGTTGCTGACATGACCATAGGCAGAATTAACCAACATGACCATATTCAAAATTAGCCATCATGACCATAGGCAGAAGTCACTGACAGACCATATATGAATTTAGTAACATGACCATGGCAGAATTTAGTAACATGACCATAGGCAGAATAGTGCCAACATTACCATGGGTGGGAATTAGCCAAAATGACCATGGGCTTAGAACTTAGTTAGATGACCATAGGCAGAATTTAGTAACATGACCATAGGCAGAAGTTACTGACATGACCGTGGAATTCTAGGAATTTAGTGGGACCATAGGAGGAATTAGCCAACATGACCATAGGCAGAATTAGCCAACATTACCATAGGTGGAATTAAACATGACCATAGCGGAATTTAGTTACATGCCCATGGGCGGAATTTAGTAACATGACCATAGGCAGAATTTAATGACATGACCATAGGCTGAATTATCCAACATGACCATTGGCAGCATCTAGTAACATGATCAAAGGTAGAATTTAGTGACATGACCATAGGTAGAAGTTACTGACATGACCATGGGCGGAATTAGCGAACATGACCATAGGCAGAAGTTACTGACATGATCATAGCAGAAGTTACTGACATGACCATGGGCTGAATTAGCCAACATGACCATAGGCGGAATTTAGAGACATGACCATGGGGCGGAATTTAGTAACATGACCATAGGCGGAAATTACTGACATGAACATAGGCGGAATTTAGTAATATGACCATGGGCGGAATTAGTAACATGACCATGGGCGGAATTTAGTTACATGACCATGGGCGGAATTTAGGAACATGTCCATAAGCAGAAGTTACTGACATGACCGTGGGTGGAATTTAGTAACATGATCATAGGGCGAATTTAGTAACATAACCATGGGAAAAATTTAGTAACATGACCATAGGCAGAAGTTACTGACATGACCATAGGCGGAATTTAGTAACATGACCATGGGCGGAATTTAGTAACATGACCATAGGCAGAAGTTACTGACATGAACATAGGGTGGAATTTAGAAACATGACCATAGGCAGAATTAGCCAACATGACCCTAGGCAGAAGTTACTGACATGGGTAGAAGTTGCTGACATGACCATAGGCGGAATTAACGACATGACCATATTCAAAATTAGCCAACATGACCATAGGCAGAAGTTACAGATGAACATGGGAGGAATTAGCCATCATGACCATAGGCAGAAGTCACTGACATCACCATAGGCGGAATTAGCCAACATGACCATGGCAGAATTTAGTAACATGACCATAGGCAGAATTAGACAACATTACCATAGGTGGAATTAGCCAAAATGACCATGGGCAGAACTTAGAACATGACCATAGGCAGAATTAGCCGACATGACCATAGGCAGAATTTAGTTACATGACCGTGGGCGGAATTTAGTGACATGACCATAGGAGGATTTAGCCAACATGACCATAGGCTGAATTATCCAACATGACCATAGGTGGAATTTAACATGATCATAGGCGGAATTTAGTGACATGACCAGGTTAGTGACATGGGCGGAATTTAGAACATGACCATAGGCAGAATTATCTGACATGACCATGGCAGAAGTTACCAACATGACCAAAGGTAGAATTTAGTGACATGACCATAGGCAGAATTTAGTAACATGACCATGGGCGGAATTTAGTAACATGACCATAGGCGGAAATTACTGACATGAACATAATGAATTTAGTAACATGACCATGAGGCGTGAATTCAACAACATGACCATAGGCGGAATTTAGTGACATGACCATGGGCGGAATTTAGTAACATGACCATGGGCGGAATTACTGACATGACCATAGATGAATTTAAATGATTGGGCGAGGAATGACCATAGGCAGAATTTAGTAACATGACCATGGGGAAAAAAAAATTTAGTAACATGACCATAGGCAGAATTTAGTAACATGACCATAGGCAGAATTTAGTGACATGACCATGGGTGGAATTTAGCCAACATGACCATAGGCAGAAGTTACTGACATGACCATGGGAGGAATTAGCCAACATGACCATAGGCAGAAGTTACTGACATGACCATATGGAATTACTGACATGACCATGGGCTGAATTAGTAACATGACCATAGGCTGACATGACATGGAATTAGCCAACATGACCATAGGTGGAATTTAGTGAAATGTCCGTAAAATTTACTGACATGACCATAGGCGGAATTTAGTAACATGACCATAGGCGAATTTAGTAACATGACCATGGGCGGAATTTAGTAACATTACCATAAGCAAAAGTTACTCCAACATGAACATAGGCAGAATTTAGTAACATGATAACATTGAACATAAATTTAAAAATGACCAGAATTTAGAAACATGACCATAGGCAGAATTAGCCAACATGACCCTAGGCAGAAGTTACTGACATGACCATAGGTAGAAGTTACTGACATGACCATAGGCGGAATTAACCGACATGACCATATTCAAAATTAGCCAACATGACCATAGGCAGAAGTTACAGAGATGACCATGGGAGGAATTAGCCATCATGACCATAGGCAGAAGTCACTGACATCACCATAGGCGGAATTAGCCAACATGACCATAGGCAGATGTTACTGACATGACCATGGGAGGAATTAGCCAACATGACCATAGGCAGAATTTAGTAACATGACCATAGGCAGAATTAGCCAACATTACCATAGGTGGAATTAGCCAAAATGACCATAGGAGGAATTAGCCAACATGACCATGGGCGGAACTTAGTTACATGACCATGGGCGGGGAATTTAGTAACATGACCATAGGCAGAAGTTACTGACATGACCATGGGTGGAATTTGCCAACATGACCATGGGCAAAATTAGCCGACATGACACCATGGGTAATTTAGTTACATGCCCATGGGCGGAATTTAGTAACATGACCATAGGCAGAATTAGCCAACATTACCATTGGCAGCATCTAGTAACATGATCAAAGGTAGAATTTAGTGACATGACCATAGGTAGAAGTTACTGACATGACCATGGGTTGGAATTAGCGAACATGACCATAGGCAGAAGTTACTGACATGACCATGGGAGGAATTAGCCAACATGACCATGGGCTGAATTAGCCAACATGACCATAGGCGGAATTTAGAGACATGACCATGGGCGGAATTTAGGAACATGTCCATAAGCAGAAGTTACTGACATGATCGTAGGCGGAATTTAGTAACGGACCATAGGAATTTAGTAACATAACCAAGGGAAAAAATTTAGTAACATGACCATGGGCGGAATTTAGTAACATGACCATAGGCAGAAGTTACTGACATGAACATAGGCGGAATTTAGAAACATGACCATAGGCAGAAGTTACTGACATGACCATAGGCAGAAGTTACTGACATGACCATGGGCTGAATTAGCCCACATGACCATAGGCGGAATTTAGAGACATGACCATGGGCGGAATTAGCCAACAGGACCATGGGCGGAATTTAGTGGCATGACCATAGGCGGAATTTAGGAACATGTCCATAAGCAGAAGTTACTGACATGACCGTAGGAATTTAGTAACATGATCATTAATTTAGTAACATAACCATGGGAAAAATTTAGTAACATGACCAATTTAGTTACCAACATGACCATAGGAAAAAATTTAGTAACATGACCATAGGCAGAAGTTACTGACATGACCATGGGCGGAATTAGCGAACATGACCATAGGCAGAAGTTACTGACATGACCATAGGCAGAAGTTACTGACATGACCATGGGCTGAATTAGCCAACATGACCATAAGGGAAGAATTTAGTGACATGTCCATAAGCAGAAGTTACTGACATGACCGTAGGCAGAATTTAGTAACATGATCATAGGCGGAATTTAGTAACATAACCATGGGAAAAAATTTAGTAACATGACCATAGGCAGAAGTTACTGACATGACCATAGGCGGAATTTAGTAACATGACCATGGGCAGAATTTAGTAACATGACCATAGGCAGAAGTTACCTGACATGAACATAGTGAGAATTTAGTTAACATGACCATGGGCGGAATTAGCTAACATGACCATGGTATGAATTTAGTTACATGACCATGGGCGGAATTTAGAAACATGACCATAGGCAGAATTAGCCAACATGACCCTAGGCAGAAGTTACTGACATGACCATAGGTAGAAGTTGCTGACATGACCATAGGCGGAATTAACCGACATGACCATATTCAAAATTAGCCAACATGACCATAGGCAGAAGTTACAGAGATGAACATGGGAGGAATTAGCCATCATGACCATAGGCAGAAGTCACTGACATCACCATAGGCGGAATTAGCCAACATGACCATGGCAGAATTTAGTAACATGACCATAGGCAGAATTAGCCAACATTACCATAGGTGGAATTAGCCAAAATGACCATGGGCGGAACTTAGTTAGATGACCATAGGCAGAATTTAGTAACATGACCATAGGCAGAAGTTACTGACATGACCATGGGAATTTAGTGACATGACCATAGGAGGAATTAGCCAACATGACCATGGGCAGAATTAGCCAACATTACCATGGGTGGAATTAGCCGACATGACCATAGGCAGGGAATTTAGTTACATGCCCATGGGCGGAATTTAGTGACATGACCATAGGCGGAATTTAGTGACATGACCATAGGCTGAATTATCCAACATGACCATTGGCAGCATCTAGTAACATGATCAAAGGTAGAATTTAGTGACATGACCATAGGTAGAAGTTACTGACATGACCATGGGCGGAATTAGCGAACATGACCATAGGCAGAAGTTACTGACATGATCATAGGCAGAAGTTACTGACATGACCATGGGCTGAATTAGCCAACATGACCATAGGCGGAATTTAGAGACATGACCATGGGCGGAATTTAGTAACATGACCATAGGCGGAAATTACTGACATGAACATAGCCGGAATTTAGTAACATGACCATGGGCGGAATTAGCTAACATGACCAAAGGCAGAAGTTACTGACATGACCATGGGTGGAAATAGCCAACATGACCATAGGCAGAAGTTACTGACATGACCATAGGCGGAATTTAGTAACATGACCATGGGCGGAATTTAGTAACATGACAAGAGGCGGAATTTAGTGACATGACCATATGAATTTAGTGACATGACCATAAGCTGAATTTCCAACATGACCATTGGGAATCTAGAATTCAAAGGTAGAATTTAGTGACATGACCATAGGCAGAAGTTAGTGACATGACCATGGGTGGAATTAGGAACATGACCATAGGCAGGAATTACTGACATGACCATGGTGGAATTAAATCATGGTGAATTTAGTGACATGACCATGACCATTTAGGGCATGACCAAATTAGTAACATGACCATGGGCAGAATTTAGTGACATGACCATGGGAGGAATTTAGTAACAACATGACCATGGTGGAATTTAATAACATGACCATAGGCTGAATTTCCAACATGACCATGGCAGAATCTAGTAACATGACAATAGGCAGAATTTAGTGACATGACCATAGGTAGAATTTCCAACATGACCATTGGCAGCATATTAGCAACATGACCATAGGCAGAAGTTACTGACATGACCATAGGCAGAAGTTACTGACATGACCATGGGCTGAATTAGCCAACATGAACATAGGCGGAATTTAGAGACATGACCATATGAATTAGCCAACAGGACCATGGGCGGAATTTAGTGGCATGACCATAGGCGGAATTTAGGAACATGTCCATAAGCAGAAGTTACTGGACATGACCGTGAGAAGGAACATGAACATGATCAGGCGGAATTTAGTAACATGACCATGGGAAAAATTTTAACATGACCATAGAAGTTACTGACATGACCATAGGCGGAATTTAGTAACATGACCATAGGTAGAAGTTACCGACATGACCATGGGCTGTTAACATGACCATAGGCAGAAGTTACTGACATGACCATAGGCAGAAGTTACTGACATGACCATGGGCTGAATTAGCCAACATGACCATAGGCGGAATTTAGTGACATGTCCATAAGCAGAAGTTACTGACATGACCGTAGGCGGAATTTAGTAACATGATCATAGGCGGAATTTAGTAACATAACCATGGGAAAAATTTAGTAACATGACCATAGGCAGAAGTTACTGACATGACCATAGGCGGAATTTAGTAACATGACCATGGGCAGAATTTAGTAACATGACCATAGGCAGAAGTTACTGACATGAACATAGGCGGAATTTAGTAACATGACCATGGAATTAGCTAACATGACCATGGGCGGAATTTAGTTACATGACCATGGGCGGAATTTAGAAACATGACCATAGGCAGAGTTAGCCAACATGACCCTAGGCAGAAGTTACTGACATGACCATAGGTAGAAGTTGCTGACATGACCATAGGCGGAATTAACCATTATGACCATATTCAAAATTAGCCAACATGACCATAGGCAGAAGTTACAGAGATGAACATGGGAGGAATTAGCCATCATGACCATAGGCAGAAGTCACTGACATCACCATAGGCGGAATTAGCCAACATGACCATGGCAGAATTTAGTAACATGACCATAGGCAGAATTAGCCAACATTACCATAGGTGGAATTAGCCAAAATGACCATGGGCGGAACTTAGTTAGATGACCATAGGCAGAATTTAGTAACATGACCATAGGCAGAAGTTACTGACATGACCGTGGGCGGAATTTAGTGACGTGACCATAGGAGGAATTAGCCAACATGACCATAGGCAGAATTAGCCAACATTACCATAGGTGGAATTAGCCGACATGACCATAGGCGGAATTTAGTTACATGCCCATGGGCGGAATTTAGTGACATGACCATAGGCGGAATTTAGTGACATGACCATAGGCTGAATTATCCAACATGACCATTGGCAGCATCTAGTAACATGATCAAAGGTAGAATTTAGTGACATGACCATAGGTAGAAGTTACTGACATGACCATGGGCGGAATTAGCGAACATGACCATAGGCAGAAGTTACTGACATGATCATAGGCAGAAGTTACTGACATGACCATGGGCTGAATTAGCCAACATGACCATAGGCGGAATTTAGAGACATGACCATGGGCGGAATTTAGTAACATGACCATAGGCGGAAATTACTGACATGAACATAGCCGGAATTTAGTAACATGACCATGGGCGGAATTAGCTAACATGACCATGGGCGGAATTTAGTTACATGACCATGGGCGGAATTTAGGAACATGTCCATAAGTGTGAGAAGTTACTGACATGACCGTGAAGAGGAGGAATTTAGTAACATGATCATAGGCGGAATTTAGTAACATAACCATGGGAAAAAATTTAGTAACATGACCATAAGCAGAAGTTACTGACATGACCATAGGCGGAATTTAGTAACATGACCATAGGCAGAAGTTACTGACATGAACATAGGCGGAATTTAGAAACATGACCATAGGCAGAATTAGCCAACATGACCCTAGGCAGAAGTTACTGACATAGGTAGAAGTTGCTGACATGACCATAGGCGGAATTAACCGACATGACCATATTCAAAATTAGCCAACATGACCATAGGCAGAAGTTACAGAGATGAACATGGGAGGAATTAGCCATCATGACCATAGGCAGAAGTCACTGACATCACCATAGGCGGAATTAGCCAACATGACCATGGCAGAATTTAGTAACATGACCATAGGCAGAATTAGCCAACATTACCATAGGTGGAATTAGCCAAAATGACCATGGGCGGAACTTAGTTACATGACCATAGGCAGAATTTAGTAACATGACCATAGGCAGAAGTTACTGACATGACCGTGGGCGGAATTTAGTGACGTGACCATAGGAGGAATTAGCCAACATGACCATAGGCAGAATTAGCCAACATTACCATAGGTGGAATTAGCCGACGACATGACCATAGGCGGAATTTAGTTACATGCCCATGGGCGGAATTTAGTGACATGACCATAGGCGGAATTTAGTGACATGACCATAGGCTGAATTATCCAACATGACCATTGGCAGCATCTAGTAACATGATCAAAGGTAGAATTTAGTGACATGACCATAGGTAGAAGTTACTGACATGACCATGGGCGGAATTAGCGAACATGACCATAGGCAGAAGTTACTGACATGACCATAGGCAGAAGTTACTGACATGACCATGGGCTGAATTAGCCCAACATGACCATATATGAATTTAGAGACATGACCATGGGCGGAATTTAGTAACATGACCATAGGCGGAAATTACTGACATGAACATAGCCGAATTTAGTAACATGACCATGGGCGGAATTAGCTAACATGACCATGGGTAGGAATTTAGTTACATGACCATGGGCGGAATTTAGAACATGTCCATAAGCAGAAGTTACTGACATGACCATAGGTGAATTTAGTAACATGATCATAGGCGGAATTTAGTAACATAACCATGGGAAAAAATTTAGTAACATGACCATAGGCAGAAGTTACTGACATGACCATAGGCGGAATTTAGTAACATGACCATGGGCGGAATTTAGTAACATGACCATAGGTAGAAGTTACTGACATGACCATGGGCGGAATTAGCGAACATGACCATAGGCAGAAGTTACTGACATGACCATAGGCAGAAGTTACTGACATGACCATGGGCTGAATTAGCCAACATGACCATAGGCGGAATTTAGTGACATGTCCATAAGCAGAAGTTACTGACATGACCGTAGGCGGAATTTAGTAACATGATCATAGGCGGAATTTAGTAACATGACCATGGGCGGAATTTAGTAACATTACCATAGGCAAAAGTTACTGACATGAACATAGGCGGAATTTAGTAACATGACCATGGGCGGAATTAGCTAACATGACCATGGGCGAAATTTAGTTACATGACCATGGGCGGAATTTAGAAACATGACCATAGGCAGAATTAGCCAACATGACCCTAGGCAGAAGTTACTGACATGACCATAGGTAGAAGTTGCTGACATGACCATAGGCGGAATTAACCGACATGACCATATTCAAAATTAGCCAACATGACCATAGGCAGAAGTTACAGAGATGAACATGGGAGGAATTAGCCATCATGACCATAGGCAGAAGTCACTGACATCACCATAGGCGGAATTAGCCAACATGACCATAGGCAGATGTTACTGACATGACCATGGGAGGAATTAGCCAACATGACCATAGGCAGAATTTAGTAACATGACCATAGGCAGAATTAGCCAACATTACCATAGGTGGAATTAGCCAAAATGACCATAGGAGGAATTAGCCAACATGACCATGGGCGGAATTTAGTTACATGACCATGGGCGGAATTTAATAACATGACCATAGGCAGACTGACATGAGGCAGAATTTGACATGACCATAGGCAGAATTAGCCAACATGACCATGGGTGAATTTGCCAACATGACCATGGGCAGAATTAGCCAACATGACCATAGGCAGAATTAGTAACATGACCAAAGGTAGAATTTAGTAACATGACCATAGGCAGAATTTAGTGACATGACCATGGGTTGAATTAGCTAACATGACCATAGGCAGGTGACATGACCATAGAATTAGCCAACATGACCATGGGCAGAATTAGCCAACATGACCATGGGAATTTAGAGACATGACCATTATTTAGGAACATGACCATAGGCAGAAGTTACTGACACATGACCATGGGGAGGAATTTAGTAACATGACCATGGGCTGAATTTAGTAACATAACATGACCATGGGCGGAATTTAGAGACATGACCATGGGCGGAATTTAGGAACATGTCCATAGCAGAATTTACTGACATGACCATGGGGGAATTAGCTAACATGACCATAGGCAGAATTTAGTAACATGACCATGGGTGGAATTTAGTAACATGACCATAGGCAGAATTACCAACATGACCATAGGCGGAATTTAGTAACATGACCATGGGCGGAATTACCTAACATGACCATACGACCATTTAGTTGACATGACCATGGGCGGAATTTAGAAACATGACCATAGGCAGAATTAGCCAACATGACCATAGGCAGAAGTTACTGACATGACCAGGCAGAAGTTACTGACATGACCATAGGCGGAATTAAGTAACATGACCATATTCAAAATTAGCCAACATGACCATAGGCAGAAGTTACAGACATGACCATGGGAGGGAATTAGCCAACATGACCATAGGCAGAAGTCAGTGACATGACCATAGGCGGAATTAGCCAACATGACCATGGCAGAATTTAGTAACATGACCATAGGCAGAATTAGCCAACATTACCATAGGTGGAATTAGCTAAAATGACCATGAGGGAATTAGTTAACATGACCATAGGCAGAATTTAGTAACATGACCATGGCTGAAATTATCCAACATGACCATAGGCAGACCATTGAATTACATGACCATGGGCGGAATTTAGTGACATGACCATAGGAGGAATTAGAAACATGACCATAGGCAGAATTAGCCAACATGACCATAGGTGGAATTAGAGACATGACCATAGGCAGAAGTTACTGACATGACCATGGGCGGAATTTTACATGACCATGACAAAAATTAGCCAACATGAATTTAGTGACATGACCATAGGCGGAATTATCCAACATGAACCATGGAGGAATTAGTAACATGACCATAAGCAGAATTTCCAACATGACCATAGAATTAACATGACCATGGGCAGGAATTAGAATGACCATAGTGAATTAGCCAACATGACCATAGAAACATGACCAGAATTTAGTAACATGACCATGGGAAGAAGTGACATGATTAACATGACCATAGGAATTTAGCCAACATGACCATGGGTGAATTTAGCCAACATGACCAGGCAGAAGTTAGTGACATGACCATGGGGCTGAAGTTAGCCAACATGACCATAGGCATAGGAATTTAGACTGACATGACCATAGGCGGAATTAGTAACATGACCATAGGTAGAATTTAGAAACATGACCATAGGCAGAATTAGCCAACATGACCATAGGCGGAATTTAGTAATGACCATATAGAAGTTAGTGACATGACCATAGGTAACATGACCATATGAATTAGCTAACATGACCATGGGCGGAATTTAGCAACATGACCATAGGCGGAATTTAGTGACATGAACATAGGTCCATGACATGACCATGGGAATTTAGGAACATGACCATAGGCAGAATTTACTAACATGACCATAGGCGGAATTTAGTAACATGACCATGGGCAGAATTTAGTAACATGACCATAGGTTGGAATTTAGCCAACATGACCATGGGCGGAATTTAGTAACATGACCATAGGCGGAATTAATAACATGACCATGGGCGGAATTTAGTAAACATGACCATGGCAAGAATTTAGTAACATGACCATAGGCAGAATTTACTGACATGACCATGGGCGGAATTTAGTAACATGACCATAGGCAGCAGAAGTTACTGACATGACCATAGGCAGAATTTAGTAACATGACCATGGGTAGAATTAGCCAACATGACCATGGGCTGGAATTAGCCAACATGACCATTAGAAGACATCTACATGACCAGCAGAAGTTTAGCCAACATGACCATGGGCGGAATTTAGTAACATGACCATAGGCAGAATTTACTGACATGACCATGGGAATTTATGATCATAGGCAGAAGTTTGACATGACCATATAAAAAATTTAGTAACATGACCATAGGTGGAATTTAGTAACACAACCATGGAAGAATTTAGTAACATGACCATAGGCAGAATTTAGTAACATGACCATAGGCAGAAATTTACATGACCAACATGACCAACATGACCATAGGTGGAATTAGCCAACATGACCATAGGCGAATTTAGTTACATGACCATGGGCAGAAAGTTAGAAACATGACCATGGGCAGAATTAGCCAACATGACCATAGGCGGAATTTAGTAACATGACATGACCATATTTAGTAACAAGTTACTGACATGACCATAGGCAGAATTTTGACATGACCATGGAGAATTAGCCAACATGACCATAGGCAGAAGTTACCGACATGACCATAGGGGAATTAACCAACATGACCACCATTCAAAATTAGCCAAATGACCATAGGCAGAATTTACAGAGATGACCATGGGAGAATTAGCCATCATGACCATGGGCAGGAATTTAGTGACATGACCAGTCAGTTAAACATGACCATAGGCAGAATTAGCCAACATGACCATAGGCAGATGTTACTGACATGACCATGGGAGGAATTTATGACCAACATGATGACCATAGGCAGAATTTAGTAACATGACCATAGGCAGAATTAGCCAACATGACCATGGGTGAAATTAGCCAAAATGACCATAGGAGGAATTAGCCAACATGACCATGGGCGGAATTTAGACAACATGACCATGGGCAGAATTTAGTAAAACATGACCATAGGCAGAAGTTAGGTGACATGACCATGGGTGGAATTAGCCAACATGACCATGGGCAGAATTTACATGACCATAGGCGGAATTAGCCAACATGACCATAGGGAATTTAGACATGACCATGGGCGGAATTTAGTGTTACATGACCATGGGCGGAATTTAGCCAACATGACCATAGGCAGAATTATCCAACATGACCATTGGCAGCATCTAGTAACATGATCCAAGGCAGAATTTAGTGACATGACCATAGGTAGAAGTTACTGACATGACCATGGGTGGAATTAGCAAACATGACCATAGGCAGAAGTTACTGACATGACCATAGGCAGAATTTACTGACATGACCATGGGCTGAATTAGCCAACATGACCATAGGCGGAATTTAGAGACATGACCATGGGCGGAATTTAGGAACATGTCCATAAGCAGAAGTTACTGACATGACCATGGGAGGAATTTAGTAACATGACCATGTATGAATTTAGTAACATAACCATGGGGAAAAAATTTAGTAACATGACCATGGGCGGAATTTAGTAACATGACCATAGGCAGAAATTACTGACATGACCATAGGCTGGAATTTAGTAACATGACCATGGGCTGGAATTAGCTAACATGACCATGGGCGGAATTTAGTAACATGACCATAAGGAGAAGTTAGAAACATGACCATAGGCAGAATTACCAACATGACCATAGGCAGAATTTACTAACATGACCATAGGCAGAAGTTACTGACATGACCATAGGCGAAATTTAGAAACATGACCATAGGCAGAATTAGCTAACATGACCATAGGCAGAATTTACAGACATGACCATGGGAGGAATTAGCCAACATGACCATAGGCAGGTGTTACTGACATGACCATAGGCGGAAAATTAGCCAACATGACCATAGGCAGAATTTAGTAACATGACCATAGGCAGAATTAGCCAACATGACCATAGGTGGAATTAGCCAAAATGACCATAGGAGGAATTAGCCAACATGACCATGGGCGGAATTTAGTAACATGACCATAGGCAGAATTTAGCCAACATGACCATAGGTGGAATTAGCCAACATGACCATAGGCAGAATTTAGTAACATGACCATAGGCAGAATTTAGTAACATGACCATAGGCAGAAGTTACTGACATGACCATGGGTGGAATTTAGCCAACATGACCATAGGAAGTTACTGACATGACCATAGGGCGGAAGCCAACATGACCATAGGCGGAATTAGCCAACATGACCATAGGTGGAATTTAGTTACATGACCATGGGCGGAATTTAGTAACATGACCATGAGGCGGAATTTAGTGACATGACCATAGGCGGAATTTAGTGACATGACCATAAGCTGAATTATCCAACATGACCATTGGCAGAATTTAGTAACATGACCAAAGGCAGAATTTAGGAACATGACCATAGGCAGAAGTTACTGACATGACCATGGGCGGAATTTAGTAACATGACCATAGGCAGAATTTACTGACATGACCATAGGCAGAATTTACTGACATGACCATGGGCAGAATTAGCCAACATGACCATAGGCAGAATTTAACCTAACATGACCATGGGCGGAATTTAGTGCTAACATGACCATAGGCAGAAATTACTGACATGAACATAGGCGGAATTTAGTAACATGACCATAGGCAGAATTAGCCAACATGACCATAGGGGAATTAGAGACATGACCATGGGTAGAATTTAGAAACATGACCATAGGCAGAATTAGCCAACATGACCATAGGCAGAATTTAGCCAACATGACCATAGGCAGAAGTTAGCCAACATGACCATGGGAGGAATTAGTAACATGACCATAGGCAAAATTCACTAACATGACCATAGGCAGAATTACAGACATGACCATGGCAGAATTTAGCCAACATGACCATAGGCAGAAGTCACTGACATGACCATAGGCTGAATTAGCCAACATGACCATGGCAGAATTTAGTAACATGACCATAGGCAGAATTAGCCAACATGACCATAGGTGGAATTAGCCAAAACATGACCATAGGCAGAATTAGTAACATGACCATAGGCAGAATTTAGTAACATGACCATAGGCAGAAGTTACTGACATGACCATAGGCGGAATTTAGTGACATGACCATAGGAGGAATTAGCCAACATGACCATAGGCAGAATTAGCCAACATTACCATAGGTGGAATTAGCCAAAATGACCATAGGTGGAATTAGCCAACATGACCATAGGCGGAACTTACTGACATGACCATGGGCGGAATTTAGTAACATGACCATAGGCAGAAGTTAGTGACATGACCATGGGCAGAATTTAGCCAACATGACCATGGGCAGAATTAGTCAACATGACCATAGGCGGAATTTAGTGACATGCCCATGGGCAGAATTTAGTAACATGACCATAGGCGGAATTTAGTGACATGACCATAGGCTGAATTATCCAACATGACCAAAAGAATTAGTAACATGACCAAAGGCAGAATTTACTGACATGACCATAGGCAGAAGTTACTGACATGACCATGGGAGGAATTAGTAACATGACCATAGGCAGAAGTTACTGACATGACCATAGGCAGAATTACTGACATGACCATGGGCTGAATTAGCCAACATGACCATAGGCGGATTTAGAGACATGACCATGGGCGGAATTTAGGAACATGTCCATAGGCAGAAGTTACTGACATTTGTATTTAGGTGGAATTTAGTAACATTATCATGGAGGAATTTAGTAACATAACCATGGGAAAAAAATTTAGTAACATGACCATGGGCGGAATTTAGTAACATGACCATAGGCGGAAATTAATGACATGAACATAGGTGGAATTTAGTAAACATGACCATGGCGGAATTAGCTAACATGACCATGGGCGGAATTTAGTTACATGACCATGGGCGGAATTTAGAAACATGACCATAGGCAGAATTAGCCAACATGACCCTAGGCAGAAGTTACTGACATGACCATAGGTAGAAGTTACTGACATGACCATAGGTTTTAAATTAACCGACATGACCATAGGCAAAATTAGCTAACATGACCATAGGCAGAAGTTACAGACATGACCATGGGAGGAATTAGCCAACATGACCATAGGCAGGTGTCACTGACATGACCATAGGCGGAATTAGACAACATGACCATGGCAGAATTTAGTAACATGACCATAGGCAGAATTAGCCAACATTACCATAGGTGGAATTAGCCAAAATGACCATAGGAGGAATTAGCCAACATGACCATGGGCGGAACTTAGTTACATGACCATAGGCAGAATTTAGTAACATGACCATAGGCAGAAGTTACTGACATGACCGTGGGCGGAATTTAGTAACATGGCAATAGGCAGAAGTTACTGACAGGACCATAGGCAGAATTTAGTAACATGGCCATGGGCAGAATTAGCCAACATGACCAAAGGCAGAAGTTACGGACATGACCATGGGTGGAAATAGCCAACATGACCATAGGCAGAAGTTACTGACATGACCATAGGCGGAATTTAGTAACATGACCATGGGCGGAAATAGCCAACATGACCATAGGCGGAATTTAGTTACATGACCATTATTTTGAATTTAGTAACATGACCATAGGTGGAATTTAGTGACATGACCATGGCGGAATTTAGTGACATGACCATAAGCTGAATTATCCAACATGACCATTGTTGGAATTTAGTAACATGACCAAAGGCAGAATTTACTGACATGACCATAGGCAGAAGTTACTGACATGACCATGGGCTGAATTAGCCAACATGACCATAGGCAGAATTTAGAGACATGACCATGGGCAGAATTTAGTAACATGACCATGGGCTGAATTAGCCAAACATGACCATAGGGCAGAATTTAGAACATGACCATGGGTGGAATTTAGTAACATGACCATGGGCGGAATTTAGTAACATGACCATAGGCAGAATTTAGTAACATGACCATGGGAAAAAAATTTAGTAACATGACCATAGGCAGAATTTAGTAACATGACCATAGGCGGAATTTAGTAACATGACCATGGGCGGAATTTAGTAACATGACCATAGGTAGAAGTTACTGACATGACCATGGGCGGAATTTAGAACATGACCATAGGCAGAAGTTACTGACATGACCATAGGCAGAATTTAGTGACATGACCATGGGCTGAATTAGCCAACATGACCATAGGCGGAATTTAGTGACATGTCCATGGGCAGAAGTTACTGACATGACCATAGGCAGAATTTAGTAACATGACCATAGGCGGAATTTAGTAACATAACCATGGAAAAATTTAGTAACATGACCATAAGCAGAAGTTACTGACATGACCATAGGCGGAATTTAGTAACATGACCATGGGCGGAATTTAGTAACATGACCATAGGCAGAAGTTACTGACATGACCATAGGCGGAATTTAGAAACATGACCATAGGCAGAATTAGCCAACATGACCATAGGCAGAATTTACTGACATAGGTAGAAGGAATTGACATGACCATAGGCGGAATTAACCGACATGACCATATTCAAAATTAGCCAACATGACCATAGGTGGAATTACTGAAATGACCATGGGCGGAAATTAGCCAACATGACCATAGGCAGAATTTACTAACATGACCATAGGCAGAATTTACTGACATGACCATGGGTGGAATTTAGTGACATGACCATAGGAGGAATTAGCCAACATGACCATAGGTGGAATTAGCCAACATGACCATAGGTGGAATTAGCCAAAATGACCATAGGAGGAATTAGCCAACATGACCATGGGCAGAATTTAGTGACATGACCATGGGCGGAATTTAGTAACATGACCATAGGCAGAAGTTACTGACATGACCATGGGTGGAATTTAGTAACATGACCATGGGCAGAATTACTGACATGACCATAGGAGGAATTTAGTTACATGACCATGGGCGGAATTTAGTGACATGACCATAGGCGGAATTTAGTGACATGACCATGGGCTGAATTATCCAACATGACCATTGGCAGCATCTAGTAACATGATCAAAGGTAGAATTTAGTGACATGACCATAGGCAGAAGTTACTGACATGACCATGGGCGGAATTTAGTAACATGACCATAGGCAGAATTTAGTGACATGACCATAGGCAAAATTTTACTGACATGACCATGGGCTGAATTAGCCAACATGACCATAGGCGGAATTTAGAGACATGACCATGGGCGGAATTTAGTAACATGACCATAGGCGGAAATTACTGACATGAACATAGCCGGAATTTAGTAACATGACCATGGGCGGAATTAGCTAACATGACCATGGGCGGAATTTAGTTACATGACCATGGGCGGAATTTAGAAACATGACCATAGAAAGAATTAGCCAACATGACCCTAGGCAGAAGTTACTGACATGACCATAGGTAGAAGTTACTGACATGACCATAGGCGAAATTAACCGACATGACCATAGGCAAAATTAGCTAACATGACCATAGGCAGAAGTTACAGACATGACCATGGGAGGAATTAGCCAACATGACCATAGGCAGGTGTCACTGACATGACCATAGGCGGAATTAGCCAACATGACCATGGCAGAATTTAGTAACATGACCATAGGCAGAATTAGCCAACATTACCATAGGTGGAATTAGCCAAAATGACCATAGGAGGAATTAGCCAACATGACCATGGGCGGAACTTAGTTACATGACCATAGGCAGAATTTAGTAACATGACCATAGGCAGAAGTTACTGACATGACCAACATGGGCGGAATTTAGTGACATGACCATAGGAGGAATTAGCCAACATGACCATAGGCAGAAGTTACTGACATGACCATGGGAGGAATTAGCCAACATGACCATAGGCAGAAGTCACTGACATGACCATAGGCGGAATTACAACATAGAATTTAGTGACATGACCATAGGCAGAATTAGCCAACATTACCATAGGTGGAATTAGCCAAAATGACCATAGGAGGAATTAGCCAACATGACCATGGGCGGAACTTAGTTACATGACCATAGGCAGAATTTAGTAACATGACCATAGGCAGAATTTAGTAACATGACCATAGGCAGAATTTAGTAACATGATGTGACAATGTGCTCCACCCCTGTGTGCATTTCTGTGTTGTATGTTAGGTGTGTGTTAATGTTGGTGTATAGAGATTGGTACACGGATATAAACGGGTCTGTGTTTCACGGTATTTAAAAAGGTAGATTTGTATTTAGGCACGAGGTGGCACAGATCACTTCACGTGCTGGTTAAAATGTAATGTGTGGTCACGGGAGTACACTTAATTAATTCACGATGCAGGTGTACCGAGATTCCAAATGAATGATTGACTAGCAATCGACTCTCGGTACAACTGCATAAATAGATGACAACGTTTCATTAATTTCGGGGTTGGGTGTTCGAGAGTGGAGAACGGGAGAGAGAAAGGAGAAATACAGCTAAAGAATAACAATTGCTACAGCGTGCTGGAAGTGCCAGCACGGTACTTGTTTAAACGTGTCCGCTTGTTTTGTGTGTTACCACGTTTTGTTTGTCTTTTATTTTGAATGAAGTGCCATGTCCTGTTTTTGTGTCTGTTTAAACCTTTTATTTTGTTGTTAAACGCTGAGTGCTACCATTTAGACTCAGCTACTCATCACCACCGTCTGTCTGTGTGTTTCTTCCGGGTCTGACGTGTCACCACCAGCCAGCCTTGTGACACATGACCATGGGCGGAATTAGCCAACATGACCATGGGCGAAATTTAGTAACATGGCCATAGGCAGAAGTTACTGACAGGACCATAGGCAGAATTTAGTAACATGGCCATGGGCAGAATTAGCCAACATGACCAAAGGCAGAAGGACATGACCATGGGTGGAAATAGCCAACATGACCATAGGCAGAAGTTACTGACATGACCATAGGTGAATTTAACATGACCATGGGTGGAATTAGCCAACATGACCATAGGCGGAATTTAGAAACATGACCATGGGCGGAATTTAGTAACATGACAAGAGGCGGAATTTAGTGACATGACCATAGGCGGAATTTAGTGACATGACCATAAGCTGAATTATCCAACATGACCATTGGCAGAATTTAGTAACATGACCATAGGAAAGAATTTAGTAACATGACCATAGGCAGAAGTTACTGACATGACCATGGGTGGAATTAGTAACATGACCATAGGCAGAATTTAGTAACATGACCATAGGCAGAAGTTACTGACATGACCATGGGCGGAATTAGCCAACATGACCATAGGCGGAATTTAGAGACATGACCATGGGCGGAATTAGCCAACATGACCATGGGCGGAATTTAGTGACATGACCATGGGCGGAATTTAGGAACATGACCATGGGCAGAATTTAATGACATGACCATAGGTGGAATTTAGTAACATGACCATAGGCGGAATTTAGTAACATGACCATGGGAAAAAATTTAGTAACATGACCATAGGCAGAAGTTACTGACATGACCATGGGCAGAATTTAGTAACATGACCATAGGAGGAATTTAGCCAACATGACCATAGGCAGAAGTTACTGACATGACCATGGGCGGAATTAGCCAACATGACCATAGGCAGAATTTAGACATGACCATAGGCAGAAGTTACTGACATGACCATGGGCTGAATTAGCCAACATGACCATAGGCGGAATTTAGGAACATGTCCATAGGCAGAAGTTACTGACATGACCATAGGCGGAATTTAGTAACATGATCATAGGCGGAATTTAGTAACATAACCATGGGAAAAAATTTAGTAACATGACCATAGGCAGAAGTTACTGACATGACCATAGGCGGAATTTAGTAACATGACCATAGGCGGAATTTAGTAACATGACCATAGGCAGAAGTTACTGACATGACCATAGGCGGAATTTAGTAACATGACCATGGGCGGAATTAGCTAACATGACCATGGGCGGAATTTAGTTACATGACCATGGGCGGAATTTAGAAACATGACCATAGGCAGAATTAGCCAACATGACCCTAGGCAGAAGTTACTGACATGACCATAGGTAGAAGTTGCTGACATGACCATAGGCGGAATTTAGAGACATGACCATATTCAAAATTAGCCAACATGACCATAGGCAGAAGTTACAGAGATGACCATGGGAGGAATTAGCCATCATGACCATAGGCAGAAGTCACTGACATGACCATAGGCGGAATTAGCCAACATGACCATGGCAGAATTTAGTAACATGACCATAGGCAGAATTAGCCAACATTACCATAGGTGGAATTAGCCAAAAAATGACCATGGGCGGAACTTAGTAACATGACCATAGGCAGAATTTAGTAACATGACCATAGGCAGAAGTTACTGACATGACCGGGCAGAATTTAGTAACATGACCATAGGAGGAATTAGCCAACATGACCATAGGCAGAAGTTACTGACATGACCATGGGAGGAATTAGCCAACATGACCATAGGCAGAAGTCACTGACATGACCATAGGTGGAATTAGCCAACATGACCATAGGTGGAATTAGCCAAAATGACCATAGGAGGAATTAGCCAACATGACCATGGGCGGAACTTAGTTACATGACCATAGGCAGAATTTAGTAACATGACCATAGGCAGAATTTAGTAACATGACCATAGGCAGAATTTAGTAACATGATGTGGCAATGTGCTCCACCATGTGTGAATTTCTGTGTTGTATGTGGGAGGAATGTGTTAATGTTGGTGTATAGAGATTGGTACACGGATATAAACGGGTCTGTGTTTCACGGTATTTAAAAGGTAGATTTGTATTTAGGCACATAGGCACAGATCACTTACGTGCTGGTTAAAATGTAATGTGTGGTCACGGGAGTACACATTAACCATTCACGGCAGGTGTACCGAGATGCCAAATGAATGATTGACTAGCAATCGACTCGGCACAACTGCATAAATAGATGCACGTTTCATTAACTCGGGGTGGGTGTTCGAGAGAGGAGAACGGGAGAGAGAGAAAGGAGAAATACAGCTAAAGAATAACAACATACAGACCATGGAAGTGCCAGCACGGTACTTGTTTAAACGTTCGTCCGCTTGTTTTTTGTGTTACATGCTTTTGTTTGTCTTTTATTTTGGCGTGAAGTGCCATGTCCTGAATTTTGTGTCTGTTTAAACCTTTATTTTGTTGTTAAACGCTGAGTGCTACCATTTAGACTCAGCTACTCATCACCACCGCCTGTCTGTATGTTTCTTCCGGGTCTGACGTGTCACCACCAGCCAGCCTTGTGACACATGACCATGGGCGGATTTAGCCAACATGACCATGGTCGAAATTTAGTAACATGACCATAGGCAGAAGTTACTGACAGGACCATAGGCGGAATTTAGTAACATGGCCATGGGCAGAATTTAGTAACATGACAATAGGCGGAATTTAGTGACATGACCATAGGCGAAATTTAGTGACATGACCATAAGCTGAATTATCCAACATGACCATTGGCAGCATCTAGTAACATGATCAAAGGTAGAATTTAGTGACATGACCATAGGTAGAAGTTACTGACATGACCATGGGCGGAATTTAGTAACATGACCATAGGCAGAATTTACTGACATGACCATAGGCAGAAGTTACTGACATGACCATGGTCTGAATTAGCCAACATGACCATAGGCGGAATTTAGAGACATGACCATGGGCGGAATTTAGGAACATGTCCATAAGCAGAAGTTACTGACATGACCGTAGGCGGAATTTAGTAACATTATCATAGGCGGAATTTAGTAACATAACCAAGGGAAAAAATTTAGTAACATGACCATGGGCGGAATTTAGTAACATGACCATAGGCGGAAATTACTGACATGAACATAGGCGGAATTTAGTAACATGACCATGGGCGGAATTAGCTAACATGACCATGGGCGGAATTTAGTTAGATGACCATGGGCGGAATTTAGAAACATGACCATAGGCAGAAGTTACTGACAGGACCATAGGCGGAATTTAGTAACATGGCCATGGGCAGAATTAGCCAACATGACCAAAGGCAGAAGGTACTGACATGACCATGGGGAATTTAGCCAACATGACCATAGGCAGACGTTTTGTGACATGACCATAGGCGGAATTTAGTAACATGACCATGGGCGGAAATAGCCAACATGACCATAGGCGGAATTTAGTTACATGACCATGGGCGGAATTTAGTAACATGACAAGAGGCGGAATTTAGTGACATGACCATAGGCGGAATTTAGTGACATGACCATAAGCTGAATAATCCAACATGACCATTGGCAGAATCTAGTAACATGACCAAAGGTAGAATTTAGTGACATGACCATAGGCAGAAGTTAGTGACATGACCATGGGTGGAATTAGCGAACATGACCATAGGCAGAAGTTACTGACATGACCATGGGTGGAATTAGCCAACATGACCATAGGCGGAATTTAGAGACATGACCATGGGTGGAATTAGCCAACATGACCATGGGCAGAATTTAGTAACATGACCATAGGCAGAATTTAGTTAACATGCCCATGGGCGGAATTTAGTAACATGACCATAGGAGGAATTTAATGACATGACCATAGGCTGAATTATCCAACATGACCATTGGCAGCATCTAGTAACATGATCAAAGGTAGAATTTAGTGACATGACCATAGGCAGAAGTTACTGACATGACCATGGGTGGAATTAGCTTAACATGACCATAGGCAGAAGTTACTGACATGACCATAGGCAGAAGTTACTGACATGACCATGGGTGAATTAGTAACATGACCATAGGCGGAATTTAAGACATGACCATGAATTAGCCAACAGGACCATTTATGAATTTAGTAACATGACCATAGGCAGATTTAGGAACATATCCATAAGCAGAAGTTACTGACATGACCGTAGGCGGAATTTAGTAACATGATCATAGGCGGAATTTAGTAACATAACCATGGGAAAAAATTTAGTAACATGACCATAGGCAGAAGTTACTGACATGACCATAGGCGGAATTTAGTAACATGACCATAGGTAGAAGTTACTGACATGACCATGGGCGGAATTAGCGAACATGACCATAGGCAGAAGTTACTGACATGACCATAGGCAGAAGTTACTGACATGACCATGGGCTGAATTAGCCAACATGACCATAGGCGGAATTTAGTGACATGTCCATAAGCAGAAGTTACTGACATGACCGTAGGCGGAATTTAGTAACATGATCATAGGCGGAATTTAGTAACATAACCATGGGAAAAAATTTAGTAACATGACCATAGGCAGAAGTTACTGACATGACCATAGGCGGAATTTAGTAACATGACCATGGGCGGAATTTAGTAACATGACCATAGGCAGAAGTTACTGACATGAACATAGGCGGAATTTAGTAACATGACCATGGGCGGAATTAGCTAACATGACCATGGGCGGAATTTAGTTACATGACCATGGGCGGAATTTAGAAACATGACCATAGGCAGAATTAGCCAACATGACCCTAGGCAGAAGTTACTGACATGACCATAGGTAGAAGTTGCTGACATGACCATAGGCGGAATTAACCGACATGACCATATTCAAAATTAGCCAACATGACCATAGGCAGAAGTTACAGAGATGAACATGGGAGGAATTAGCCATCATGACCATAGGCAGAAGTCACTGACATCACCATAGGCGGAATTAGCCAACATGACCATGGCAGAATTTAGTAACATGACCATAGGCAGAATTAGCCAACATTACCATAGGTGGAATTAGCCAAAATGACCATGGGCGGAACTTAGTTACATGACCATAGGCAGAATTTAGTAACATGACCATAGGCAGAAGTTACTGACATGACCGTATGAATTTAGTGACGTGACCATAGGAGGAATTAGCCAACATGACCATAGGCAGAAGTTACTGACATGACCATGGGGAAGGAATTAGCCAACATGACCATAGGCAGAAGTCACAACATGACATGACCATAGGTGGAATTAGCCAACATTACCATAGGTGGAATTAGCCAAAATGACCATAGGAGGAATTAGCCAACATGACCATGGGCGGAACTTAGTTACATGACCATAGGCAGAATTTAGTAACATGACCATAGGCAGAATTTAGTAACATGACCATAGGCAGAATTTAGTAACATGATGTGGCAATGTGCTCCACCCCCTGTGTGCATTTCTGTGTTGTATGTTGCGTGTGTTAATGTTGGTGTATAGAGATTGGTACACGGGATATAAACGGGTCTGTGTTTCACGTGTATTTAAAAAGGTAGATTTGTATTTAGGCACGAGGTGGCACAGATCACTTCACGTGCTGGTTAAAATGTAATGTGTGGTCACGGGAGTACACTTAATTAATTCAACGTGCAGGTGTACCGAGATTCCAAATGAATGATTGACTAGCAATCGACTCTCGGTACAACTGCATAAATAGATGCACGTTTCATTAACTCGGGGTTGGGTGTTCGAGAGTGGAGAACGGGAGAGAGAGAAAGGAGAAATACAGCTAAAGAATAACAATTGCTACAGCGTGTTGGAAGTGCCAGCACGGTACTTGTTTAAACGTTAGTCCGCTTGTTTTGTGTGTTAGTACGTTTTGTTTGTCTTTTATTTTGGCGTGAAGTGCCATGTCCTGTTTTTGTGTCTGTTTAAACCTTTTATTTTGTTGTTAAACGCTGAGTGCTACCATTTAGACTCAGCTACTCATCACCACCGTCTGTCTGTGTGTTTCTTCCGGGTCTGACGTGTCACCACTCAGCCAGCCTTGTGACACATGACCATGGGCGGAATTAGCCAACATGACCATGGGCGAAATTTAGTAACATGGCCATAGGCAGAAGTTACTGACAGGACCATAGGCGGAATTTAGTAACATGGCCATGGGCAGAATTAGCCAACATGACCAAAGGCAGAAGTTACTGACATGACCATGGGTGGAAATAGCCAACATGACCATAGGCAGAAGTTACTGACATGACCATAGGCGGAATTTAGTAACATGACCATGGGCGGAATTTAGTAACATGACAAGAGGCGGAATTTAGTGACATGACCATAGGCGGAATTTAGTGACATGACCATAAGCTGAATAATCCAACATGACCATTGGCAGAATCTAGTAACATGATCAAAGGTAGAATTTAGTGACATGACCATAGGCAGAAGTTACTGACATGACCATGGGTGGAATTAGCGAACATGACCATAGGCAGAAGTTACTGACATGACCATGGGTGGAATTAGCCAACATGACCATAGGCGGAATTTAGAGACATGACCATGGGTGGAATTAGCCAACATGACCATGGGCAGAATTAGCCGACATGACCATAGGCGGAATTTAGTTACATGCCCATGGGCGGAATTTAGTAACATGACCATAGGCGGAATTTAATGACATGACCATAGGCTGAATTATCCAACATGACCATTGGCAGCATCTAGTAACATGATCAAAGGTAGAATTTAGTGACATGACCATAGGTAGAAGTTACTGACATGACCATGGGCGGAATTAGCGAACATGACCATAGGCAGAAGTTACTGACATGACCATAGGCAGAAGTTACTGACATGACCATGGGCTGAATTAGCCAACATGACCATAGGCGGAATTTAGAGACATGACCATGGGCGGAATTAGCCAACAGGACCATGGGCGGAATTTAGTGGCATGACCATAGGCGGAATTAGGAACATGTCCATAAGCAGAAGTTACTGACATGACCGTAGGCGGAATTTAGTAAACATGATCATAGGCGGAATTTAGTAACATAACCATGGGAAAAAATTTAGTAACATGACCATAGGCAGAAGTTACTGACATGACCATAGGCGGAATTTAGTAACATGACCATAGGTAGAAGTTACTGACATGACCATGGGCGGAATTAGCGAACATGACCATAGGCAGAAGTTACTGACATGACCATAGGCAGAAGTTACTGACATGACCATGGGCTGAATTAGCCAACATGACCATAGGCGGAATTTAGTGACATGTCCATAAGCAGAAGTTACTGACATGACCGTAGGCGGAATTTAGTAACATGATCATAGGCGGAATTTAGTAACATAACCATGGGAAAAATTTAGTAACATGACCATAGGCAGAAGTTACTGACATGACCATAGGCGGAATTTAGTAACATGACCATGGGCGGAATTTAGTAACATGACCATAGGCAGAAGTTACTGACATGAACATAGGCGGAATTTAGTAACATGACCATGGGCGGAATTAGCTAACATGACCATGGGCGGAATTTAGTTACATGACCATGGGCGGAATTTAGAAACATGACCATAGGCAGAATTAGCCAACATGACCCTAGGCAGAAGTTACTGACATGACCATAGGTAGAAGTTGCTGACATGACCATAGGCGGAATTAACCGACATGACCATATTCAAAATTAGCCAACATGACCATAGGCAGAAGTTACAGAGATGAACATGGGAGGAATTAGCCATCATGACCATAGGCAGAAGTCACTGACATCACCATAGGCGGAATTAGCCAACATGACCATGGCAGAATTTAGTAACATGACCATAGGCAGAATTAGCCAACATTACCATAGGTGGAATTAGCCAAAATGACCATGGGCGGAACTTAGTTACATGACCATAGGCAGAATTTAGTAACATGACCATAGGCAGAAGTTACTGACATGACCCAAGGAATTTAGTGACGTGACCATAGGAGGAATTAGCCAACATGACCATAGGCAGAAGTTACTGACATGACCATGGGAGGAATTAGCCAACATGACCATAGGCAGAAGTCACTGACATGACCATAGGTGGAATTAGCCAACATTACCATAGGTGGAATTAGCCAAAATGACCATAGGAGGAATTAGCCAACATGACCATGGGCGGAACTTAGTTACATGACCATAGGCAGAATTTAGTAACATGACCATAGGCAGAATTTAGTAACATGACCATAGGCAGAATTTAGTAACATGATGTGGCAATGTGCTCCACCCCTGTGTGCATTTCTGTGTTGTATGTTGCGTGTGTTAATGTTGGTGTATAGAGATTGGTACACGGGATATAAACGGGTCTGTGTTTCACGTGTATTTAAAAAGGTAGATTTGTATTTAGGCACGAGGTGGCACAGATCACTTCACGTGCTGGTTAAAATGTAATGTGTGGTCACGGGGTACACTTAATTAATTCACGTGCAGGTGTACCGAGATTCCAAATGAATGATTGACTAGCAATCGACTCTCGGTACAACTGCATAAATAGATGCACGTTTTCATTAACTCGGGGTTGGGTGTTCGAGAGTGGAGAACGGGGAGAGAGAAAGGAGAAATACAGCTAAAGAATAACATTGCTACAGCGTGCTGGAAGTGCCAGCACGGTACTTGTTTAAACGTGAGTCCGCTTGTTTTTGTGTGTTAGTACGTTTTGTTTGTCTTTTATTTTGGCGTGAAGTGCCATGTCCTGTTTTTTTGTGTCTGTTTAAACCTTTTTATTTTGTTGTTAAACGCTGAGTGCTACCATTTAGACTCAGCTACTCATCACCACCGTCTGTCTGTGTGTTTCTTCGGGTCTGACGTGTCACCACCAGCCAGCTTTTGTGACACATGACCATGGGGCGGAATTAGCCAACATGACCATGGGCGAAATTTAGTAACATGGCCATAGGCAGAAGTTACTGACAGGACCATAGGCGGAATTTAGTAACATGACCATGGGCAGAATTAGCCAACATGACCAAAGGCAGAAGAACTGACATGACCATGGGTGGAATTTAGCCAACATGACCATAGGCAGAAGTTACTGACATGACCATAGGGTGGAATTTAGCGATGATTTAGAATTTAGTAACATGACCATGGGCGGAATTTAGTAACATGACCATAGGCAGAATTTAGTGACATGACCATAGGTGGAATTAGCCAACATGACCATGGGAGGAATTAGCCAACATGACCATAGGCGGAATTAGTGACATGACCATGGGCTGAATTACTGTAACATGACCATAGGCAGAATTTACTGACATGACCATAGGCAGAATTTACTGACATGACCATGGGCAGGAATTAGCCAACATGACCATAGGCAGAATTTAGTGACATGACCATGGGCAGAATTTACCAACATGACCATAGGCAGAATTTACTGACATGACCATAGGCGGAATTAGCCAACATGACCATGGGCAGAATTTAGTAACATGACCATAGGGCAGAATTAATGACATGACCATAGGTGGAATTAGACCCAACATGACCATGGGAGGAATTAGCCAACATGACCATGGGCGGAATTTAGTGACATGACCATAGGCAGAATTTAGTAACATGACCATAGGCAGAATTTAGCCAACATGACCATAGGCAGAATTTAGTGACATGACCATAGGTGAATTTAGTAACATGACCATTTCTGAATTGTATGTTATACCAAGTATTAATGACCATGTATAGAATTGGTGACATGAGGATATTAGCCATCATGGGTGTGTGTTAGACCAACATTGTATTTAAAAAGGAGAATTTGTACATGACCATAGGCAGAAGTTAGATGACCATAGGTGGAATTACTAACATGACCATGGGCGGAAATGGTCATAGGCAGAAACATGACCATAGGCAGAATTAGCTAACATGACCATAGGTGGATTTACTAACATGACCAACTGCATAATTTAGTAACATGACCATCGGAATTTGGGTAACATGACCATAGGCAGAAGTTACTGACATGACCATAAAAAAATGACCATAAAGAAATAACAACATGAATTTACTAGACATGACCATGGAATTTAGCCAACATGACCATGGGCAGAATTTAAACATGAATAGTCAGAATTACAACATGATGTAGGCACGTTTTAGCCAACATGACCATAGGAGGAATTAGAAACATGACCATAAGGTATTTTATTTTGACCATAGGAGTGTTAGGTATGACCATTTAGAATTTAGCTACATCATGACCAATCTGTCTGGTGTTTCCGGGTTTGTTAATGTGAGGACCATGCCACCATAAACATGTGACCATATTTAAAAATCCAGAATTAGCCAACATGACCATAGGCAGATTTGTACTTTCGGGGTGGGTGTTACATGAGAGATGGCAGCTAAAATTTACTGACATGACCATAGGCGGATTAAACATGACCATGGGCAGGAAATTTGTTGACATGACCATAGGCTGAATTAGCCAACATGACCATTGTGGAATTAGCCAAAATGACCATAGGAGGAATTAATAACATGACCATAGGGGACAATGTTTTAGTTACATGACCATAGCCAGAATTAGTAAGACATGACCATAGGCAGAATTTAACATGACCAAAATGGAAAATTTTATATGGTAACATGACCATGGGAATTAGCCAACATGACCATTGGGGAATTTGCTCCACATGACCATGGGTGAGGATACATTTAAAATGACCATAGGCAGAATTTGGTGACACATGGGACCATAAGCGGAATTTGTGTCCCATGCAGTATTTAAGGTCAAACAGAATTTATGATTTGACCATAGGCGGAATTTAGTGAACATGACCATAGGCGGAATTAGCCAACATGACCATGGGCGAAAATTTAGTAACATGACCATAGGCAGAAGTTACTGACATGACCATGACCATTTGAACTTTGTGTAACCATGACCATAGGCAGTAAATGAATGATTGACATGACCATGGGTGGAATTTAGCCAACATGACCATAGGCAGAAACTGACATGACCATGGGATGCATTACCATCATGACCATGGGCAGCAAAGTCATTTAGACATGACCATAGACGGAATTTAGTAGATGAAAGGGCAGAATTTAGTAACATGACCATAGGCAGGAATTTAGTAACATGACCATAGCTGGAAAAGCCAACATGACCAAAGGCAGAATTTAGTGACATGACCAAGGTCTTAATGACCATGACCATGTGCAGAAGTTACGTAGACATGACCATTTGGGAATTTAGAAACATGACCATGGGTGAATTTTTTAAACATGACCATGACCATAGGAATTTAACATGACCATGGGGGAATTTAGACATGACCATAGGTTAAATTTAGTTACATGACCATTTAGAATTTAGCATGACCATAGGCGATTTTATTGTGTTCAAATTTAGTGAATGACCAAAATGACCATCCAACATGAAGGCAGAGTGATGACATGACCTGTCAGAATTTTCAACAACATGACCATGGCAGAATGTTTGAATTAGACCGGGCAGAAAATTCAACATGACCAAGGGCACGGTACTTGCCTGACAGAATTTTTGTTCAACATGACCATAGAAGAATTAGTAACTGACATATGACCATAACAAACCATTTTTAACATGACCATGGGCAGATTTTTTTGATGACATGACCAGGGGCATAAATGGAAGTTAGTGACATGACCCATGGAAAATTTAGAAGGAGGAATTTAGTGACATGACCATAGCTGAATTATCCAACATGACCATTGGACTGAATTAGTAACATGACCAAAGGTAGAATTAGTGACATGATGACCACAAAGACAGAATTTATGACATGACCATTCTTTGAATTTAGTAACATGACCATAGGCAGAATTTTACTAACATGACCATAAGCAGAAGTTACTGACATACAATTAGCCAACATGACCATAGTGAGAATTTTAACATGACCATGGGTGGAATTTAACAACATGACCATAGGCAGAAGTTACTGACATGACCATAGGCGGAATTTAGTAACATGACCATAGGCAGAATTTACTAACATGACCATGGGCGGAATTTAGTAACATGACCATAGGCTGAATTTAGACATGAAATGACCATGGGCTGAATTAGCCAACATGACCATAGGCGGAATTTAGTAACATGACCAATGGGCAGAATTTTTGACATGACCATAGGCTGAATTTTTTGACATGACCATAGGCGGATTTAGTAACATGACCATAGGAAAGAATTTAGTAACATGACCATAGGAGTAGTTTTGACATGACCATGGGCGGAATTTAGTAACATGACCATGGGGCAGAATTTTGACATGACCATCTGAATTTAGCTGAACATGACATGACCATGGGCGGAATTTAGTTAACATGACCATGGGCGGAATTTAGTAACATGACCATGGGCGGAATTTAGAAACATGACCATAGGCAGAATTAGCCAACATGACCCTAGGCAGAAGTTACTGACATGACCATAGGTAGAAGTTTGACATGACCATAGGCGGAATTAAGTAACATGACCATATTCAAAATTAGCCAACATGACCATAGGGAAGTTACAGAGATGAACATGGGAGGAATTAGCCATCATGACCATAGGCAGAAGTCACTGACATGACCATAGGCGGAATTAGCCAACATGACCATGGCAGAATTTAGTAACATGACCATAGGCAGAATTAGCCAACATTACCATAGGTGGAATTAGCCAACATGACCATGGGCGGAACTTAGTTACATGACCATAGGCAGAATTTAGTAACATGACCATAGGCATTTACTGACATGACCATGGGCGGAATTTAGTGACGTGACCATAGGAGGAATTAGCCAACATGACCATAGGCAGAAGTTACTGACATGACCATGGGAGGAATTAGCCAACATGACCATAGGCAGAAGTCACTGACATGACCATAGGTGGAATTAGCCAACATTACCATAGGTGGAATTAGCCAAAATGACCATAGGAGGAATTAGCCAACATGACCATGGGCGGAACTTAGTTACATGACCATAGGCAGAATTTAGTAACATGACCATAGGCAGAATTTAGTAACATGACCATAGGCAGAATTTAGTAACATGATGTGGCAATGTGCTCCACCCTGTGTGCATTTCTGTGTTGTATGTTGCGTGTGTTAATGTTGGTGTATAGAGATTGGTACACGGATATAAACGGGTCTGTGTTTCACGGTATTTAAAAAGGTAGATTTGTATTTAGGCACGAGGTGGCACAGATCACTTCACGTGCTGGTTAAAATGTAATGTGTGGTCACGGGAGTACACAATTAATTCACGTGCAGGTGTACCGAGATTCCAAATGAATGATTGACTAGCAATCGACTCTCGGTACAACTGCATAAATAGATGCACGTTTCATTAACTCGGGGTTGGGTGTTCGAGAGTGGAGAACGGGGAGAGAGAAAGGAGAAATACAGCTAAAGAATAACAATTGCTACAGCGTGCTGGAAGTGCCAGCACGGTACTTGTTTAAACGTTCGTCCGCTTGTTTTGTGTGTTAGCACGCGTTTTGTTTGTCTTTTTATTTTGGCGTGAAGTGCCATGTCCTGTTTTTGTGTCTGTTTAAACCTTTTATTTTGTTGTTAAACGCTGAGTGCTACCATTTAGACTCAGCTACTCATCACCACCGTCTGTCTGTGTGTTTCTTCCGGGTCTGACGTGTCACCACCAGCCAGCCTTGTGACACATGACCATGGGCGGAATTAGCCAACATGACCATGGGCGAAATTTAGTAACATGGCCATAGGCAGAAGTTACTGACAGGACCATAGGCGGAATTTAGTAACATGGCCATGGGCAGAATTTAGGCAGAAGTTGACATGACCAAAGAATTTAGTGACATGACCATTTAGTGACATGACCATAGGCGGAATTTATCCAACATGACCATAGGCAGAATTTAGTGACATGACCATATCCAACATGACCATTGGCAGAATTAGTAACATGACCAAAGGTAGAATTTAGTGACATGACCATAGGCAGAAGTTACTGACATGACCATGGGTGGAAGAATGAACATGACCATAGGCAGAAGTTACTGACATGACCATGGGTGGAATTAGCCAACATGACCATAGGCGGAATTTAGAGACATGACCATGAACCACATGACCATGGGCAGAATTAGTGACATGACCATAGGCGGAATTTAGTTACATGCCCATGGGTGGAATTTAGTAACATGACCATAGGCGGAATTTAGTGACATGACCATAGGCTGAATTATCCAACATGACCATTGGCAGCATCTAGTAACATGATCAAAGGTAGAATTTAGTGACATGACCATAGGTAGAAGTTACTGACATGACCATGGGCGGAATTAGAACATGACCATAGGCAGAATTACATGACCATAGGCAGAATTACTGACATGACCATAGGCAGAATTTAGTGACATGACCATGGGCTGAATTAGCCAACATGACCATGGAATTTAGAGACATGACCATGGGCGAATTGACCAACACCATAGGACCATGGGCAGAATTTAGTGGTAACATGACCATAGGGAATTTAGTAAACATAACCATTTAGGAACATGTCCCAAGCAGAAGTTACTGACATGACCGTAGGCGGAATTTAGTAACATGACCATAGGCGGAATTTAGTAACATAACCATGGGAAAAAATTTAGTAACATGACCATAGGCAGAAGTTACTGACATGACCATGGTGGAATTTAACATGACCATAGGCGGAATTTAGTAACATGACCATAGGCAGAATTAGCCAACATGACCATGGGCAGAATTTAGTTACATGACCATAGGCGGAATTTAGAAACATGACCATAGGCAGAACATTAGGCAGAATTTAGTAACATGACCATGGGCAGAATTTAGTAACATGACCATGGTTAATGACATGACCATAGGCGGAATTAGCCAACATGACCATAGGCAGAATTAGAGAACATGGGCAGGAATTAGCCAACATGACCAGTTACTGACATGACCATAGGCAGAATTACGGAATTGACATGACCATAGGGAGGAATTAGCCAACATGACCATAGGCAGAATTTAGTAACATGACCATAGGCAGAATTAGCCAACATGACCATGGCAGGACCATAGGAGGAATTAGCCAACATTACCATAGGTGGAATTAGCCAAAATGACCATGGGCGGAACTTAGTTACATGACCATAGGCAGAATTTAGTAACATGACCATAGGCAGAAGTTACTGACATGACCGTGGGCGGAATTTAGTGACGTGACCATAGGAGGAATTAGCCAACATGACCATAGGCAGAAGTTACTGACATGACCATGGGAGGAATTAGCCAACATGACCATAGGCAGAAGTCACTGACATGACCATAGGTGGAATTAGCCAACATTACCATAGGTGGAATTAGCCAAAATGACCATAGGAGGAATTAGCCAACATGACCATGGGCGGAACTTAGTTACATGACCATAGGCAGAATTTAGTAACATGACCATAGGCAGAATTTAGTAACATGACCATAGGCAGAATTTAGTAACATGATGTGGCAATGTGCTCCACCCCTGTGTGCATTTCTGTGTTGTATGTTGCGTGTGTTAATGTTGGTGTCATGAGATTGGTACACAGGGATATAAACGGGTCTGTGTTTCACGGTATTTAAAAAGGTAGATTTGTATTTAGGCACGAGGTGGCACAGATCACTTCACGTGCTGGTTAAAATGTAATGTGTGGTCACGGGAGTACACTTAATTAATTCACGTGCAGGTGTACCGAGATTCCAAATGAATGATTGACTAGCAATCGACTCTCGGTACAACTGCATAAATAGATGCACGTTTCATTAACTCGGGGTTGGGTGTTCGAGAGTGGAGAACGGGAGAGAGAGAAAGGAGAAATACAGCTAAAGAATAACATTGCTACAGCGTGCTGGAAGTGCCAGCACGGTACTTGTTTAAACGTTAGTCCGCTTTGTTTTGTGTGTTAGTACGTTTTGTTTGTCTTTTTATTTTGGCGTGAAGTGCCATGTCCTGTTTTTGTGTCTGTTTAAACCTTTTATTTTGTTGTTAAACGCTGAGTGCTACCATTTAGACTCAGCTACTCATCACCACCGTCTGTCTGTGTGTTTCTTCCGGGTCTGACGTGTCACCACTCAGCCAGCCTTGTGACACATGACCATGAATTAGCCAACATGACCATGGGCTAAATTTAGTAACATGACCATAGGCAGAAGTTACTGACAGGACCATAGGCGGAATTTAGTAACATGGCCATGGGCAGAATTAGTAACATGGCCATAGGCGGAATTTAGTGACATGACCATAGGCGGAATTTAGTGACATGACCATAAGCTGAATTATCCAACATGACCATTGGCAGAATCTAGTAACATGATCAAAGGTAGAATTTAGTGACATGACCATAGGCAGAAGTTACTGACATGACCATGGGTGGAATTAGCGAACATGACCATAGGCAGAAGTTACTGACATGACCATGGGTGGAATTAGCCAACATGACCATAGGCGGAATTTAGAGACATGACCATGGGTGGAATTAGCCAAATGACCATGGGCAGAATTACTGACATGACCATAGGCGGAATTTAGTTACATGCCCATGGGCAGAATTTAGTAACATGACCATAGGCGGAATTTAGTGACATGACCATAGGTGGAATTATCCAACATGACCATAGGCAGAATTACCAACATGATGACCATGGGCAGAATTTAGTAACATGACCATAGGTAGAAGTTACTGACATGACCATAGGCGGAATTTAGTAACATGACCATGGGAGGAATTAGCCAACATGACCATAGGCAGAAGTTACTGGATGACCATGGGCTGAATTAGCCAACATGACCATAGGCAGAATTTAGTGACATGACCATAGGCAGAATTAGCCAACATGACCATGGGCAGAATTTAGTAACATGACCATAGGCAGAATTTAGCCAACATGACCATAGGTGGAATTTACTAACATGACCATAGGCAGAATTTAGTAACATGACCATAGGCGGAATTTAGTAACATGACCATAGGCAGAATTTACTAACATGACCATAGGCAGAATTTAGTGACATGACCATAGGAGGAATTAGCCAACATGACCATAGGCAGAATTTAGTAACATGACCATAGGTGGAATTAGCTAACATGACCATGGGGTGAATTTAGCCAACATGACCATGGGCGGAATTTAGCCAACATGACCATAGGCAGAATTTAGCCAACATGACCATAGGCCATGACCATAGGCAGAATTTACTGACATGACCATAGGTAGAATTTTGTGACATGACCATAGGCGGAATTTAGTAACATGACCATATTCAAAATTAGCCAACATGACCATAGGCAGAAGTTACAGAGATGAACATGGGAGGAATTAGCCATCATGACCATAGGCAGAAGTCACTGACATCACCATAAAGGAGAATTAGCCAACATGACCATGGCAGAATTTAGTAACATGACCATAGGCAGAATTAGCCAACATTACCATAGGTGGAATTAATGAAAATGACCATGGGCGGAACTTAGTTAACATGACCATAGGCAGAATTTCTTAACATGACCATAGGCAGGTTACTGACATGAATGAAAAGAGTGACATGACCCAGGAGGAGTGCTTGTTTTAACCATTTGCACTCTTTTTAGGCAGAAATTAACATGACCATTTAGGGAGGGTTAGTACTGACATGACCATAGGCAAAGGAGAAATACAGCCAACTGACATGACCATAGGTGGAATTAGCCAACATTACCATAGGTGGAATTAGCCAAAATGACCATGGGAGGAATTAGCCAACATGACCATGGGCTGTTTAGTTACATGACCATAGGCAGAATTTAGTAACATGACCATAGGCAGAATTTAGTAACATGACCATAGGCAGAATTTACAAACATGATGTGGCAATGTTCCCACCCCTGTGACATGACTGTGTTGTACCAGGGCGGTGTTAATGTTGGTGTATAGAGATTGTAACATGACCATAAACGGGTCTGTGTTTGACCATATTTTAAAAGGTAGATTTGTATTTAGGCACGAGGTGGCACAGATCATGACCATGGGCTGGTTAAAATGACCAATGTGGTGGTCACGGAACTTAATTAATGACCATGACCAGGGATTTACCGACATGACCATAAATGAATGATTGATAGCAATTAGCCAACATGAACTGCATAAATAGATGACATGACCATTAACGGAATTTGGGTGTTCATGAGTGGAGAACGGGAGAGAGAGAAAGGAGAAATACAGCTAAAGAATAACATGACCATAGGTTGGAAGTGCCAACATGACCACTTGCAGAATTTAGTAACTTTGTTTTGTGGTTAGAATTTTTTGTTTGTCTTTGGGCGGAATTAACGTGAAGTGCCATGTCCTGTTTTTTGTGTCATGTTTAAACCTTTTATTTTGTTGTTAAACGCTGAGTGACCATAGGCGGACTTTAGCTACTCTTGACATGACCATATTCAAAACCACAACATGACCATAGGTTTCTTCCGGTCTGAACATGACCACCAGCCAGCCTTTGACACATGACCATGGGCGGAATTAGCCAACATGACCATGGGCGAAATTTAGTAACATGACCATAGGCCTGTGACAGGACCATAGGAGGAATTTAGTAACATGACCATAGGCAGAATTAGCCAACATGACCAAAGGCAGAATTTAGTGACATGACCATGGGAGGAATTAGCCAACATGACCATAGGCAGAAGTTACTGACATGACCATGGGAGGAATTAGCCAACATGACCATAGGCAGAAGTCACTGACATGACCATAGGTGGAATTAGCCAACATTACCATAGGTGGAATTAGCCAAAATGACCATAGGAGGAATTAGCCAACATGACCATGGGCAGAACTTAGTAACATGACCATAGGCAGAATTTAGTAACATGACCATAGGCAGAATTTAGTAACATGACCATAGGCAGAATTTAGTAACATGATGTGGCAATGTGCTCCACCCCTGTGTGCATTTCTGTGTTGTATGTTGCGTGTATTAATGTTGGTGTATAGAGATTGGTACACGGGATATAAACGGGTCTGTGTTTCACGTGTATTTAAAAAGGTAGATTTGTATTTAGGCACCAGGTGGCACAGATCACTTCCAACGTGCTGGTTAAAATGTAATGTGTGGTCACGGGAGTACACTTAATTAATTCACGTGCAGGTACCGAGATTCCAAATGAATGATTGACTAGCAATCGACGGTACAACTGCATAAATAGATGCACGTTTCATTAACTCGGGTTGGGTGTTCGACATGGGTGGAGAACGGGGGAGAGAGAAAGGAGAAATACAGCTAAAGAATAACACAATTGCTACAGGCGTGTTGGAAGTGCCAGCACGGTACTTGTTTAAACGTTAGTCCGCTTGTTTTGTGTGTTAGTACTTTTGTTTGTCTTTTTATTGACCGTGAAGTGCCATGTCCTGTTTTTGTGTCTGTTTAAACCTTTTATTTTGTTGTTAAACATGAGTGCTACCATTTAGACTCAGCTACTCATCACCACCGTCTGTCTGTGTGTTTCTTCCGGGTCTGACGTGTCACCATCAGCCAGCCTTGTGACACATGACCATGGGCGGAATTAGCCAACATGACCATGGGCGAAATTTAGTAACATGACCATAGGCAGAAGTTACTGACAGGACCATAGGCGGAATTTAGTAACATGGCCATGGGCAGAATTTAGTAACATGACCATAGGCGGAATTTAGTGACATGACCATAGGCGGAATTTAGTGACATGACCATAAGCTGATTATCCAACATGACCATTGGCAGAATTTAGTAACATGATCAAAGGTAGAATTTAGTGACATGACCATAGGCAGAAGTTACTGACATGACCATGGGTGGAATTTAGTAACATGACCATAGGCAGAATTTAGTAACATGACCATGGGTGGAATTTAGCCAACATGACCATAGGCAGAATTTTTAGACATGACCATGGGTGGAATTAGCCAACATGACCATGGGCAGAATTTACTGACATGACCATAGGCGGAATTTAGTTACATGACCATGGGACCATGGGAATTTAGTAACATGACCATAGGCGGAATTTAGTGACATGACCACAAGGAATTAGCCAACATGACCCTAGGCAGAAGTTACTGACATGACCATAGGTAGAAGTTGCTGACATGACCATAGGCGGAATTAACCGACATGACCATATTCATAGGCGAACCATGGGACAAAATTAGCCAACATGACCATAGGCAGAAGTTACAGAGATGACCATGGGAGGAATTAGCCATAACATGACCATAGGCAGAAGTCACTGACATCACCATAGGCGGAATTAGCCAACATGACCATGGCAGAATTTAGTAACATGACCATAGGCAGAATTAGCCAACATTACCATAGGTGGAATTAGCCAACATGACCATGGGCGGAACTTAGTTACATGACCATAGGCAGAATTTAGTAACATGACCATAGGCAGAAGTTACTGACATGACCATAGGTGGAATTTAGTGACATGACCATAGGAGGAATTAGCCAACATGACCATAGGCAGAAGTTACTGACATGACCATGGGAGGAATTAGCCAACATGACCATAGGCAGAAGTCACTGACATGACCATAGGTGGAATTAGCCAACATTACCATAGGTGGAATTAGCCAAAATGACCATAGGAGGAATTAGCCAACATGACCATGGGCGGAACTTAGTTACATGACCATAGGCAGAATTTAGTAACATGACCATAGGCAGAATTTAGTAACATGACCATAGGCAGAATTTAGTAACATGATGTGGCAATGTGCTCCACCCCTGTGTGCATTTCTGTGTTGTATGTTGCGTGTGTTAATGTTGGTGTATAGAGATTGGTACACGGGATATAAACGGGTCTGTGTTTCACGTGTATTTAAAAAGGTAGATTTGTATTTAGGCACGAGGTGGCACAGATCACTTCACGTGCTGGTTAAAATGTAATGTGTGGTCACGGGAGTACACTTAATTAATTCACGTGCAGGTGTACCGAGATTCCAAATGAATGATTGACTAGCAATCGACTCGGTACAACTGCATAAATAGATGCACGTTTCATTAACTCGGGGTTGGGTGTTCGAGAGTGGAGAACGGGAGAGAGAGAAAGGAGAAATACAGCTAAAGAATAACAATTGCTACAGCGTGCTGGAAGTGCCAGCACGGTACTTGTTTAAACGTTAGTCCGCTTGTTTTGTGTGTTAGTACGTTTTGTTTGTCTTTTTATTTTGGCGTGAAGTGCCATGTCCTGTTTTTGTGTCTGTTTAAACCTTTTATTTTGTTGTTAAACGCTGAGTGCTACCATTTAGACTCAGCTACTCATCACCACCGTCTGTCTGTGTGTTTCTTCCGTGTCTGACGTGTCACCACTCAGCCAGCCTTGTGACACATGACCATGGGCGGAATTAGCCAACATGACCATGGGCGAAATTTAGTAACATGGCCATAGGCAGAAGTTACTGACAGGACCATAGGCGGAATTTAGTAACATGGCCATGGGCAGAATTTAGTAACATGACAATAGGCGGAATTTAGTGACATGACCATAGGCGGAATTTAGTGACATGACCATAAGCTGAATTATCCAACATGACCATTGGCAGAATCTAGTAACATGATCAAAGGTAGAATTTAGTGACATGACCATAGGCAGAAGTTACTGACATGACCATGGGTGGAATTAGCGAACATGACCATAGGCAGAAGTTACTGACATGACCATGGGTGGAATTAGCCAACATGACCATAGGCGGAATTTAGAGACATGACCATGGGTGGAATTAGCCAACATGACCATGGGCAGAATTAGCCGACATGACCATAGGCGGAATTTAGTTACATGCCCATGGGCGGAATTTAGTAACATGACCATAGGCGGAATTTAGTGACATGACCATAGGCTGAATTATCCAACATGACCATTGGCAGCATCTAGTAACATGATCAAAGGTAGAATTTAGTGACATGACCATAGGTAGAAGTTACTGACATGACCATGGGCGGAATTAGCCAACATGACCATAGGCAGAAGTTACTGACATGACCATAGGCAGAAGTTACTGACATGACCATGGGCTGAATTAGCCAACATGACCATAGGCGGAATTTAGAGACATGACCATGGGCGGAATTAGCCAACAGGACCATGGGCGGAATTTAGTGGCATGACCATAGGCGGAATTTAGGAACATGTCCATAAGCAGAAGTTACTGACATGACCATAGGCGGAATTTAGTAATATGATCATAGGCGGAATTTAGTAACATAACCATGGGAAAAAAATTTAGTAACATGACCATAGGCAGAAGTTACTGACATGACCATAGGCGGAATTTAGTAACATGACCATGGGCAGAATTTAGTAACATGACCATAGGCAGAAGTTACTGACATGACCATAGGCGGAATTTAGTAACATGACCATGGGCGGAATTAGCTAACATGACCATGGGCGGAATTTAGTTACATGACCATGGGCGGAATTTAGAAACATGACCATAGGCAGAATTAGCCAACATGACCCTAGGCAGAAGTTACTGACATGACCATAGGTAGAAGTTACTGACATGACCATAGGCGGAATTAACCGACATGACCATATTCAAAATTAGCCAACATGACCATAGGCAGAAGTTACAGAGATGACCATGGGAGGAATTAGCCATCATGACCATAGGCAGAAGTCACTGACATGACCATAGGCGGAATTAGCCAACATGACCATGGCAGAATTTAGTAACATGACCATAGGCAGAATTAGCCAACATTACCATAGGTGGAATTAGTCAAAATGACCATGGGCGGAACTTGACATGACCATGGGCAGAATTTAGTAACATGACCATAGGCAGAATTTAGTAACATGACCATAGGCAGAAGTTACTGACATGACCATGGGAGGAATTAGCCAACATGACCATAGGCAGAAGTCACTGACATGACCATAGGTGGAATTAGCCAACATTACCATAGGTGGAATTAGCCAAAATGACCATAGGCGGAATTAGCCAACATGACCATGGGCGGAACTTAGTTACATGACCATAGGCAGAATTTAGTAACATGACCATAGGCAGAATTTAGTAACATGACCATAGGCAGAATTTAGTAACATGATGTGGCAATGTGCTCCACCCCTGTGTGCATTTCTGTGTTGTATGTTGCGTGTGTTAATGTTGGTGTATAGAGATTGGTACACGGGATATAAACGGGTCTGTGTTTCACGTGTATTTAAAAAGGTAGATTTGTATTTAGGCACGAGATGGCACAGATCACTTCACGTGCTGGTTAAAATGTAATGTATGGTCACGGGAGTACACTTAATTAATTCACGTGCAGGTGTACCGAGATTCCAAATGAATGATTGACTAGCAATCGACTCTCGGTACAACTGCATAAATAGATGCACGTTTCATTAACTCGGGGTTGGGTGTTCGAGAGTGGAGAACGGGAGAGAGAGAAAGGAGAAATACAGCTAAAGAATAACAATTGCTACAGCGTGCTGGAAGTGCCAGCACGGTACTTGTTTAAACATTCGTCCGCTTGTTTTGTGTGTTAGTACGTTTTGTTTGTATTTTTTATTTTGGCGTGAAGTGCCATGTCCTGTTTTTTGTGTCTGTTTAAACCTTTTATTTTGTTGTTAAACGCTGAGTGCTACCATTTAGACTCAGCTACTCATCACCACCGCCTGTCTGTGTGTTTCTTCCGGGTCTGACGTGTCACCACCAGCCAGCCAGCCATTGGGCGAAATTTGACACATGACCATGGGCATGGGAATTAGCCAACATGACCATGGGCATGAAATTTAGTAACATGACCATAGGCAGAAGTTACTGACAGACCATAGACCATAGGACCATGGGGAATTTAGTAACATGACCATAGGCAGAATTAGCCAACATGACCAAAGGAATTTAGTTACATGGACATGACCATGGGTGGAATTTAGCCAACATGACCATAGGCAGAATTTTACTGACATGACCATAGGCGGAATTTAGTAACATGACCATGGGCGGAAATTAGCCAACATGACCATAGGCAGAAGTCACTGACATGACCATAGGTGGAATTAGCCAACATGACCATAGGCAGGAATTAGCCAAAATGACAACATGACCATGGGCGGAACTTAGTTACATGACCATAGGCAGAATTTAGTAACATGACCATAGGCAGAATTTAGTAACATGACCATAGGCAGAATTTAGTAACATGATGTGGCAATGTGCTCCACCCCTGTGTGCATTTCTGTGTTGTATGTAACATGCGTGTGTTAATGTTGGTGTATAGAGATTGGACACGGGATATAAACGGGTCTGTGTTTCACGTGTATTTAAAAAGGTAGATTTGTATTTAGCATGAACGAGGTGGCACAGATCACTTCACGTGCTGGTTAAAATGTAATGTGTGGTCATGGGAGAACACTTAATTAATTCACGTGCAGGTGTACCGAGATTCCAAATGAATGATTGATTAGCAATCGACCTCTCGGTACAACTGCATAAATAGATGCACGTTTCATTAACTCGGGGTTGGGTGTTCGAGAGTGGAGACCGGGAGAGAGAAAGGAGAAATACAGCTAAAGAATAACATTGCTACCTGGAAGTGCCAGCACGGTACTTGTTTAAACCATCCGCTTGTTTTGTGTGTTAGTACGTTTTGTTTGTCTTTTTATTTTGGCGTGAAGTGCCATGTCCTGTTTTTGTGTCTGTTTAAACCTTTTATTTTGTTGTTAAACGCTGAGTGCTACCATTTAGACTCAGCTACTCATCACCACCGTCTGTCTGTGTGTTTCTTCCGGGTCTGACGTGTCACCACTCAGCCAGCCTTGTGACACATGACCATGGGCGGAATTAGCCAACATGACCATGGGCGAAATTTAGTAACATGGCCATAGGCAGAAGTTACTGACAGGACCATAGGCGGAATTTAGTAACATGGCCATGGGCAGAATTTAGTAACATGACAATAGGCGGAATTTAGTGACATGACCATAGGTGGAATTTAGTGACATGACCATAAGCTGAATTATCCAACATGACCATTGGCAGAATCTAGTAACATGATCAAAGGTAGAATTTAGTGACATGACCATAGGCAGAAGTTACTGACATGACCATGGGTGGAATTAGTTTAACATGACCATAGGCAGAAGTTACTGACATGACCATGGGTGGAATTAGCCAACATGACCATAGGCGGAATTTAGAGACATGACCATGGGTGGAATTAGCCAACATGACCATGGGCAGAATTAGCCGACATGACCATAGGCGGAATTTAGTTACATGCCCATGGGCGGAATTTAGTAACATGACCATAGGCGGAATTTAGTGACATGACCATAGGCTGAATTATCCAACATGACCATTGGCAGCATCTAGTAACATGATCAAAGGTAGAATTTAGTGACATGACCATAGGTAGAAGTTACTGACATGACCATGGGCGGAATTTAGTAACATGACCATAGGCAGAAGTTACTGACATGACCATAGGCAGAAGTTACTGACATGACCATGAATTAGCCAACATGACCATAGGCGGAATTTAGAGACATGACCATGGGCGGAATTAGCCAACAGGACCATGGGCGGAATTTAGTAACATGACCATAGGCGGAATTTAGTAACATAACCATGGGAAAAAATTTAGTAACATGACCATAGGCAGAAGTTACTGACATGACCATAGGCGGAATTTAGTAACATGACCATAGGGAATTTAGTAACATGACCATGGGCGGAATTAGCTAACATGACCATAGGCAGAATTAGCCAACATGACCCTAGGCAGAAGTTACTGACATGACCATAGGTAGAAGTTACTGACATGACCATAGGCGGAATTAAGAAACATGACCATAGGCAAAATTAGCCAACATGACCATAGGCAGAAGTTACAGAGATGACCATGGGAGGAATTAGCCAACATGACCATAGGCGGAATTTACCGACATGACCATAGGCAGAAATTAGCCAACATGACCATAGGCAGAATTTAGTTACATGACCATGGGAGGAATTAGCCAACATGACCATATGCAGAAGTTACAGAGATGACCATGGGAGGAATTAGCCAACATGACCATGGGCGGAATTTAGTAACATGACCATAGGCAGAAGTTACTGACATGACCATAGGCGGAATTTAGTTACATGACCATGGGCGGAATTTAGAAACATGACCATAGGCAGAATTAGCCAACATGACCATAGGCAGAAGTTACTGACATGACCATGGGAGGAATTAGCCAACATGACCATAGGCAGAAGTCACTGACATGACCATAGGTGGAATTAGCCAACATTACCATAGGTGGAATTAGCCAAAATGACCATAGGAGGAATTAGCCAACATGACCAGGGCGGAACTTAGTTACATGACCATAGGCAGAATTTAGTAACATGACCATAGGCAGAATTTAGTAACATGACCATAGGCAGAATTTAGTAACATGATGTGGCAATGTGCTCCACCCTGTGTGCATTTCTGTGTTGTATGACCATGGGTGTTAATGTTGGTGTATAGAGATTGGTACACAGGATATAAACGGGTCTGTGTTTCACGTGTATTTAAAAAGGTAGATTTGTATTTAGGCACGAGGTGGCACAGATCACCATGCTGGTTAAAATGTAATGTGTGGTCATGGGAGTACACTTAATTAATTCACGTGCAGGTGTACCGAGATTCCAAATGAATGATTGACTAGCAATCGACTCTCAGTACAACTGCATAAATAGATGCACGTTTCATTAACCGGGTTGGGTGTTCGAGAGTGGAGAACGGGAGAGAGAGAAAGGAGAAATACAGCTAAAGAATAACAATTGCTACAGCGTGCTGGAAGTGCCAGCACGGTACTTGTTTAAACGTTCATCCGCTTGTTTTGTGTGTTAACACGTTTTGTTTGTCTTTTTTTATTTTGGCGTGAAGTGCCATGTCCTGTTTTTGTGTCTGTTTAAACCTTTTATTTTGTTGTTAAACGCTGAGTGCTACCATTTAGACTCAGCTACTCATCACCACCGCCTGTCTGTGTGTTTCTTCCGGGTCTGACGTGTCACCACCAGCCAGCCTTGTGACACATGACCATGGGCGGAATTAGCCAACATGACCATGGGGTAAATTTAGTAACATGGCCATAGGCAGAAGTTACTGACAGGACCATAGGCGGAATTTAGTAACATGACCATAGGCAGAATTTAGCCAACATGACCAGAAACATGACCATAGGCTGAATTATCCAACATGACCATTGGCAGAATTTAGTAACATGACCAAAGGTAGAATTTAGTGACATGACCATAGGCAGAAGTTACTGACATGACCATAGGGTGGAATTAGTAACATGACCATAGGCAGAAGTTATTGACATGACCATGGGTGGAATTAGCCAACATGACCATGAATTTAGGACATGAATAGGCAGGTTACTGACATGACCATGGGTGGAATTAGCCAACATGACCATGGGCAGAATTTAGTGACATGACCCATACATGAATTTAGTAACATGACCATGGGAATTTAGAATTTAGTGACATGACCATAGGCTGAATTATCCAACATGACCATTGGCAGAATTTAGTAACATGACAAAGGTAGAATTTATGACATGACCATAGGTAGAATTTAGTGACATGACCCATGGGAGAATTTAGTAACATGACCATAGGGGAATTTAGTGACATGACCATAGGCAGAATTTTACTGACATGACCATAGGGTGGAATTTAGTAACATGATCATAGGCGGAATTTAGTAACATAACCATGGGAAAAAATTTAGTAACATGACCATAGGCAGAAGTTACTGACATGACCATAGGTAGAAGTTACTGACATGACCATGGGCGGAATTAGCGAACATGACCATAGGCAGAATTTACTGACATGACCATAGGCAGAAGTTACTGACATGACCATGGGCTGAATTAGCCAACATGACCATAGGCGGAATTTAGTGACATGTCCATAAGCAGAAGTTACTGACATGACCGTAGGCGGAATTTAGTAACATGATCATAGGCGGAATTTAGTAACATAACCATGGGAAAAAATTTAGTAACATGACCATAGGCAGAAGTTACTGACATGACCATAGGCGGAATTTAGTAACATGACCATGGGCGGAATTTAGTAACATGACCATAGGCAGAAGTTACTGACATGAACATAGGCGGAATTTAGTAACATGACCATGGGCGGAATTAGCTAACATGACCATGGGCGGAATTTAGTTACATGACCATGGGCGGAATTTAGAAACATGACCATAGGCAGAATTAGCCAACATGACCCTAGGCAGAAGTTACTGACATGACCATAGGTAGAAGTTACTGACATGACCATAGGCGGAATTAACCGACATGACCATATTCAAAATTAGCCAACATGACCATAGGCAGAAGTTACAGAGATGACCATGGGAGGAATTAGCCATCATGACCATAGGCAGAAGTCACTGACATGACCATAGGCGGAATTAGCCAACATGACCATGGCAGAATTTAGTAACATGACCATAGGCAGAATTAGCCAACATTACCATAGGTGGAATTAGCCAAAATGACCATGGGCGGAACTTAGTTACATGACCATAGGCAGAATTTAGTAACATGACCATAGGCAGAAGTTACTGACATGACCGTGGGCGGAATTTAGTGACGTGACCATAGGAGGAATTAGCCAACATGACCATAGGCAGAAGTTACTGACATGACCATGGGAGGAATTAGCCAACATGACCATAGGCAGAAGTCACTGACATGACCATAGGTGGAATTAGCCAACATTACCATAGGTGGAATTAGCCAAAATGACCATAGGAGGAATTAGCCAACATGACCATGGGCGGAACTTAGTTACATGACCATAGGCAGAATTTAGTAACATGACCATAGGCAGAATTTAGTAACATGACCATAGGCAGAATTTAGTAACATGATGTGGCAATGTGCTCCACCCTGTGTGCATTTCTGTGTTGTATGTTGCATAGGTGTTAATGTTGGTGTATAGAGATTGGTACACGGGATATAAACGGGTCTGTGTTTCACGGTATTTAAAAAGGTAGATTTGTATTTAGGCACGAGGTGGCACAGATCACTTCACGTGCTGGTTAAAATGTAATGTATGGTCACGGAGTACACTTAATTAATTCACGTGCAGGTGTACCGAGATTCCAAATGAATGATTGACTAGCAATCGACTCGGTACAACTGCATAAATAGATGCACGTTTCATTAACTCGGGGTTGGGTGTTCGAGAGTGGAGAACGGAGAGAGAGAAAGGAGAAATACAGCTAAAGAATAACATTGCTACAGCGTGCTGGAAGTGCCAGCACGGTACTTGTTTAAACGTTCGTCCGCTTGTTTTGTGTGTTAGCACGCGTTTTGTTTGTCTTTTTATTTTGGCGTGAAGTGCCATGTCCTGTTTTTGTGTCTGTTTAAACCTTTTATTTTTGTTGTTAAACGCTGAGTGCTACCATTTAGACTCAGCTACTCATCACCACCGCCTGTCTGTGTGTTTCTTCCGGTCTGACGTGTCACCACCAGCCAGCCTTGTGACACATGACCATGGGCGGAATTAGCCAACATGACCATGGGCGAAATTTAGTAACATGGCCATAGGCAGAAGTTACTGACAGGACCATAGGCGGAATTTAGTAACATGGCCATGGGCAGAATTAGCCAACATGACCAAAGGCAGAATTTAGTGACATGACCATGGGTGGAAATAGCCAACATGACCATAGGCAGAAGTTACTGACATGACCATAGGCAGAATTTAGTAACATGACCATGGGCGGAATTAGTAACATGACCATAGGCAGAATTACTGACATGACCATGGGTGGAATTTAGCCAACATGACCATGGACGGAATTAGCCAACATGACCATAGGCGGAATTTAGTTACATGACCATAGGCAGAATTTAGTAACATGACCATAGGCAGAAGTTACTGACATGACCGTGGGCGGAATTTAGCCAACATGACCATAGGCAGAATTTAGTGACATGACCATGGGAGGAAGGAATTAGCCAACATGACCATAGGCAGAATTTACTGACATGACCATGGGAGGAATTAGCCAACATGACCATAGGCAGAAGTCACTGACATGACCATAGGTGGAATTAGCCAACATTACCATAGGTGGAATTAGCCAAAATGACCATAGGAGGAATTAGCCAACATGACCATGGGCGGAACTTAGTTACATGACCATAGGCAGAATTTAGTAACATGACCATAGGCAGAATTTAGTAACATGACCATAGGCAGAATTTAGTAACATGATGTGGCAATGTGCTCCACCCTGTGTGCATTTCTGTGTTGTATGGTGACATGTGTTAATGTTGGTGTATAGAGATTGGACCGGGATATAAACGGGTCTGTGACCATGGGAAAAATTTAAAAAGGTAGATTTGTATTTAGGCACGAGGTGGCACAGATCACCATAGGCGGCTGGTTAAAATGTAACCATGGGGAGAACACTTAATTAATGACCATAGGCAGGTGTACCGAGATTCCAAATGAATGATTGACTAACATGACCATGGGTACAATTGCATAAATATGGGCACGTTTCATTAACTCGGGGTTGGGTGTTAGAGTGGAGAACGGGAGAGAGAAAGGAGAAATACAGCTAAAGAATAACACAACATGACAGCGGCTGGAAGTTTAGCACGACATGTTTAAACCATAGGCTTGTTTTGTGTGTTAACACGTTTTGTTTGTCTTTTTATTTTGGCGTGAAGTGCCATGTCCTGTTTTTGTGTCTGTTTAAACCTTTTATTTTGTTGTTAGGCGGAATTGAACATGACCATTTAGAACTCAGCTACTCATCACCACCGTCTGTCTGTGTGTTTCTTCCGGACCTGACGGTCACCACCAACCAGCCTTTGATGACATGACCATGGGCGGAATTAGCCAACATGACCATGGCAGAATTTAGTAACATGACCATAGGCAGAAGTTACTGACAGGACCATAGGTGGAATTTAGTAACATGACCATGGGCAGAATTTAGTAACATGACAATAGGCGGAATTTAGTGACATGACCATAGGCAGAATTTAGTGACATGATGACAGATAGGCAGTGGTGTGGTGGATGACCGCCACGGACCAGGAATGACCATGGGGCAGAATTAGTGGATGACCATAGGTGAATTAGCCAAAATGACCATAGGTTTAATAATAAACAAACAAAAGATTTAAAAAAATACAAACAAAAGGGCACGAGGGCCAAGGCGAATAAATAAACAAACAACAAGTGCCGTGCTGGACCATAGGCACGAATTAGCAATTGTTTTTTAAATGTTATTCTTCTCTGACCATCCCCAGAATTACTCCAACACCCCAACCCCGAGTGCAGAGAATTGGTTTATATGACTGGCCGAGGGATTTAACTAGTTGGTAATTATCTTATGACCATAGCCAGAGTCTAGTGACATGACCGTTTAGTAAGGATGCATGACTGTCAGCTATTTAAATAATCAGTAGCTGATCAGCCATGCATCCTCACGGGACCAAAGGCGGAATTATCCAAAAGACATAGGCGAATTTAGTAACATGACCAAAAAAAAAATACAAATAATAATAACCAGGGGGGACATTAGCCACACATGACCATAGGTAGCAGAACACATGGCCCATAACATGACCTCCCCTCAGTCTTAAAGTCCCGGAAGAGGGGGAAGCAAGTTACAACATGGGGTGGCCATGGAAGTCTCTGGCACCCCCATTCTTGAATTTGGCGGCAGCTCCCTCTTCAGGAATCCCAACATGATGTTAGGTCTAATGACCATGGGCGAATTAGCCAACATGGGGAGCTGAATTACCTGAAAGGTAGAATTTTCATGGCCGGCAGTTCCCCAGACATGGGGCTCCGGAGTGTTCCAATGGGAAAAATTGGGGAGCTGACCATAGACCTCCCATTTGACATTTCTGGCAGGCGGAATTTCATGGAACTTGACCATGGTAGCGACCCCAGGTAACAGGATCCATAGACCCCAGGTGAAGTAACATGACCATAGGCGGAATTTAGCAGGATGACCATAGGTAGACCCCCAGGCAAAGCAGGACCATAGGCAGAATTTAGCGGAACATGACCATGGGCAGAATTACTGACCCCATGACCATAGCAGCAGGAATTAGCTGACATGACCATAGGCGGAATTTACCGGGATGACCATGGCCATGGAGTAAACATGCATAGGGGAATTTAGTGACATGACCTTGTGAATTTGGAGAACAAAGGCAGCCCCAGGCGAATTGCAGAACAGCCATCCCAGGAAATGGCGATGACCATGGGAGGGGATTTAGCCATGAAGGACCAGGAGCTCCAGTTCTCCCAATGGTGGTGGTGGTGGTGGAGGCAGCAACCTGACCTTGCTGGTAAAGGACCATCCTCCTCTTCTGGCAGCCAGGGGCAGGGAATTTTAAACATGACCATAGGCGGCAATTTCCCTTCAGGCTGCCATAGGCCGCAGGGCTTAACTCCCCTTCAGGCTGCCAAGGCCGCAGGGCTTCCTCCCCTTCAGGACCAAGGCCGCAGAATTCCTCCATTCAGGCTGCAGTGGGGAAACCAGCAGGCATGACCCTCTGCTGGTGAATTAGGGAACATGACCAGCAGGCAGATTCCCTCTGCTGGCGGAGGCAGGAGCAACAACAGTCCATACGGGGGTGGAAGTGGCACCAGCAGGAACTCACCATCTGGGCGGGAATTAGCAACACATGACCATAGGCGGTGGAGGCAGACCATGACCAGAATTCGGAATTAGCCAACATGACCATGGGGACAGAATTTCCCTCTGCTGGCATGACCATGAAGGCAGAATTTAGCCAACATGACCTTGGGCTATGGAATTTAGTGACTCCCCCATCTTTGGGCTGTGACCATAGGCATGACTCCTCCCTCTTGGGCTGTGGACCATGGTGGAATTAGCCCTCATGACCATAGGAGGAATTTGGTGACATGACCATAGGGTGGAATTTAAAACATGGACCATAGGACGTTACGGGCTCCCCCCATAGGCAGAACATTAACATGACCTCGGGCGTGGGACGTTCGGGCTGACATGACCGGGCGTGGGGCAGGGGCTCCTCCTCAGGCTGTGGAGGCGAAACCAGCAGGCATTCTCCCTCTGCTGGTGGAACAGTAGCGATGGCTCATCCCTCTGAATTTGGAGACATGACCATGGCTAGAATTTCCCTCTGCTGGTGGAGACAGAGGCAGCTCCTGCTGACATGACCTAAAAAAAAATTGGTGGAGACAGAGGCAGAATTTACTGACATGACCATGGTGGAGAATTAGCTCCTGCTGCTCTGCTCCTGGTGGTGGAGACATGACCAGGGCAGAATTCACTAACAACGATGGATAGGCAGAATTAGCCAACATGACCTCTGGCGTTGGAACGGCAGCAATGGCTCCCTGAATTTCGTAACTGGAGATGGCAGCGGAATTTACTCCCATGACCATTGGAGAAGGCACTGATGGCTCATGACCACTGGCGCTGGATTTAGCAACATGACCCTCTGAATTTGGCGCTGGAGACATGACCATGGCTAATTTCCTTTGGCATGGAGACGGCAGCGATGGCAACATGACCTCTGGCGCTGGAGAAGTTATGGCTCCTCCCTCTGACCATGGAGACGGAATTTAGAAACCTTTGACCATAGGCAGAATTGGCTCAACATGACTCTGGGCTGGAGACAGCAGACATGGCCCTCTCCCTCTGGCGCTGGAGACATGACCATGGGCGGAATTAGCGCTGGAGACATGACCATGGGCAGAATCTGGCGCTGACCACGGCAGCAATGGCTCCTCTCCCTCTGGACTGGAGACGGAATTAGCCAACATGACCATATCCGCAGCCAGGTAGTTGAGCACCATGGCCATGTCTGGGAGGATGCTGGGTGGTGTTGCTGTTCCCAGACCATAGGCTCCCCATCTCTTGCCCACAGGAGGTTGATCACTGCAGGGAGGGCTTCCTCATAATCCTTAGGCTCCATGACCAGTCCCACTCCCTCAGAGGAGACATGACCATCTTTGGAGATGCAGGTAACCTCCCATAGGCACTGGACATGACCTGGCTGAATTTCCTGCCATGGACCATTGGTCGGAATTAGTGACATGACCCCAACAGAATTAGCCAACATGACCCTCACCTTTCAAGAAGGGGCAGACGTCCAGCATGGTTGAGAATTTGGGACCTGCGACATAGGCCCCACAGCTGCTGTAGCTGCTGCTTCCTCCGGCCCTTCTTGACCATTTTTAGGCAGAAAAAACACACAAAAACATAGGAAAAAAAACGAACAAAAAAAAGGCAGAGCTTTTCTTTCCTGGTCCGAATTATTGAGGCGTTTGTTTTGACCATGACACCAATGTAGTTAACATGACCATGGGCAGGCGCATCAACAGGGCCAGAGAAAATCCACACACATAGGGAGGAATTTAGCGAACCGGGACCTCTCGACTGAAGCATACCATGGCCACCGGGTACCGCTGTAAAAAGAGCCGGCTCCTTTGCAAGGAGCGTTAGTAACTTATGTCTCTGTGTGTGATTACGCCACCTACCACCATAGGCTGCCTTCCCCGTAACACGACCATCTCCCCTGCCAATTCAAGTAACATGACTTGCTAACCATTACAGTCCGACAATGACCAGCTGGGGTACCTGCATCCCACATGACACCATATGTGACAGACTGGCTCGCAGTGGTGTGGTGGATGACGCCACGGACCAGGAAGTAACTGACTCCAAAACAGTGGATGGATTTAGGTGAAACCGAGTGCAAAAAGCACTGAGCGTGATTTAATAATAAACAAACAAAAGATTTAAACAAAATACAAACAAAAGGGCATGAGGGCCAAACGACCATGCCAGAGTTTACTGACGTTTAGTAAGGATGCATGACTGTCAGCTATTTAAATAATCAGTAGCTGAATTAGCCATGCATCCATCACGGGTTTTTAAATAATAATAAAAAGACGGTGCTTTTACCCAGCGCCGCAAACAAAAATACGGAAATAATAATAAATAGGGCGGAATTTAGCCAACATGACCATAAGCTGAATTATCCAACATGACCATTGGCAGAATCTAGTAACATGATCAAAGGTAGAATTTAGTGACATGACCATAGGCAGAAGTTACTGACATGACCATGGGTGGAATTAGCGAACATGACCATAGGCAGAAGTTACTGACATGACCATGGGTGGAATTAGCCAACATGACCATAGGCGGAATTTAGAGACATGACCATGGGTGGAATTAGCCAACATGACCATGGGCAGAATTAGCCGACATGACCATAGGCGGAATTTAGTTACATGCCCATGGGCGGAATTTAGTAACATGACCATAGGCGGAATTTAGTGACATGACCATAGGCTGAATTATCCAACATGACCATTGGCAGAATCTAGTAACATGATCAAAGGTAGAATTTAGTGACATGACCATAGGTAGAAGTTACTGACATGACCATGGGCGGAATTAGCGAACATGACCATAGGCAGAAGTTACTGACATGACCATAGGCAGAAGTTACTGACATGACCATGGGCTGAATTAGCCAACATGACCATAGGCGGAATTTAGAGACATGACCATGGGCGGAATTAGCCAACAGGACCATGGGCGGAATTTAGTGGCATGACCATAGGCGGAATTTAGGAACATGTCCATAAGCAGAAGTTACTGACATGACCGTAGGCGGAATTTAGTAACATAACCATGGGAAAAAATTTAGTAACATGACCATAGGCAGAAGTTACTGACATGACCATAGGCGGAATTTAGTAACATGACCATGGGCGGAATTTAGTAACATGACCATAGGTAGAAGTTACTGACATGACCATGGGCGGAATTAGCGAACATGACCATGGGCTGAATTAGCCAACATGACCATAGGCGGAATTTAGTGACATGTCCATAAGCAGAAGTTACTGACATGACCGTAGGCAGAATTTAGTAACATGATCATAGGCGGAATTTAGTAACATAACCATGGTAAAAAATTTAGTAACATGACCATAGGCAGAAGTTACTGACATGACCATAGGCGGAATTTAGTAACATGACCATGGGCGGAATTTAGTAACATGACCATAGGCAGAAGTTACTAACATGACCATGGGCGGAATTTAGTTACATGACCATGGGCGGAATTTAGAAACATGACCACTGGCAGAATCTAGTAACATGATCAAAGGTAGAATTTAGTGACATGACCATAGGCAGAAGTTACTGACATGACCATAGGCGGAATTAGCCAACATGACCATGGCAGAATTTAGTAACATGACCATAGGCAGAATTAGCCAACATTACCATAGGTGGAATTAGCCAAAATGACCATGGGCGGAACTTAGTTACATGACCATAGGCAGAATTTAGTAACATGACCATAGGCAGAAGTTACTGACATGACCGTGGGCGGAATTTAGTGACGTGACCATAGGAGGAATTAGCCAACATGACCATAGGCAGAAGTTACTGACATGACCATGGGAGGAATTAGCCAACATGACCATAGGCAGAAGTTACTGACATGACCATAGGTGGAATTAGCCAACATTACCATAGGTGGAATTAGCCAAAATGACCATAGGAGGAATTAGCCAACATGACCATGGGCGGAACTTAGTTACATGACCATAGGCAGAATTTCGTAACATGACCATAGGCAGAATTTAGTAACATGGCCATAGGCAGAAGTTACTGACAGGACCATAGGCGGAATTTAGTAACATGGCCATGGGCAGAATTAGCCAACATGACCAAAGGCAGAAGTTACGGACATGACCATGGGTGGAAATAGCCAACATGACCATAGGCAGAAGTTACTGACATGACCATGGGCGGAATTTAGTAACATGACAAGAGGCGGAATTTAGTGACATGACCATAAGCTGAATTATCCAACATGACCATTGGCAGAATCTAGTAACATGATCAAAGGTAGAATTTAGTGACATGACCATAGGCAGAAGTTACTGACATGACCATGGGTGGAATTAGCGAACATGACCATAGGCAGAAGTTACTGACATGACCATGGGTGGAATTAGCCAACATGACCATAGGCGGAATTTAGGAACATGTCCATAAGCAGAAGTTACTGACATGACCGTAGGCGGAATTTAGTAACATGATCATAGGCGGAATTTAGTAACATAACCATGGGAAAAAATTTAGTAACATGACCATGGGCGGAGTTTAGTAACATGACCATAGGCAGAAATTACTGACATGAACTTAGGCGGAATTTAGACCATGGGAGAACATGACCATAGGCGGAATTAGCTAACATGACCATGGGCGGAATTTAGAAACATGACCATAGGCAGAATTAGCCAACATGACCATAGGCAGAAGTTACTGACATGACCATAGGTAGAAGTTACTGACATGACCATAGGCGGAATTAACCGACATGACCATAGGCAAAATTAGCCAACATGACCATAGGCAGAAGTTACAGACATGACCATGGGAGGAATTAGCCAACATGACCATAGGCAGGTGTCACTGACATGACCATAGGCGGAATTAGCCAACATGACCATGGCAGAATTTAGTAACATGACCATAGGCAGAATTAGCCAACATTACCATAGGTGGAATTAGCCAAAATGACCATAGGAGGAATTAGCCAACATGACCATGGGCGGAACTTAGTTACATGACCATAGGCAGAATTTAGTAACATGACCATAGGCAGAAGTTACTGACATGACCGTATGAATTTAGTGACGTGACCATAGGAGGAATTAGCCAACATGACCATAGGCAGAAGTTACTGACATGACCATGGGAGGAATTAGCCAACATGACCATAGGCAGAATTTAGTAACATGACCATAGGCAGAATTAGCCAACATTACCATAGGTGGAATTAGCCAAAATGACCATAGGAGGAATTAGCCAACATGACCATGGGCAGAATTAGCCGACATGACCATAGGCAGAATTTAGTTACATGCCCATGGGCGGAATTTAGTAACATGACCATAGGCGGAATTTAGTGACATGACCATAGGCAGAAGTTACTGACATGACCATAGGCAGAAGTTACTGACATGACCATGGGTGGAATTAGCCAACATGACCATGGGCAGAATTAGCCGACATGACCATAGGCGGAATTTAGTTACATGCCCATGGGCGGAATTTAGTAACATGACCATAGGCGGAATTTAGTGACATGACCATAGGCAGAAGTCACTGACATGACCATAGGCAGAAGTTACTGACATGACCATGGGCTGAATTAGCCAACATGACCATAGGCGGAATTTAGAGACATGACCATGGGCGGAATTTAGGAACATGTCCATAGGCAGAAGTTACTGACATGACATGACCATGGGGGTGAATTTAGTAACATGACCATAGGCGGAATTTAGTAACATGACCATAGGAAAAAAATT
>JAHFZB010000059.1:142000-212258 GCA_036884735.1 Huso huso
CATGGTCATGTTGACTAATTCCACCCATGGTCATGTCTCCCAAATTCTGTATGGTCATTTTGGCTTCAATTCTGCCTCATGTTAGCTTCTTCTGCCCATGGTCATGTTGCAAATTCACCATGGTCATGTCAGTAACTTCTGCCTATGGTCATGTTGGCCTATTTCCACCCATGGTCATGTCGGTAAATTCTGCCTTTGGTCATGTTGGATAAATTCTGCCCATGGTCATGTTACTTGGAAATTCCGCTTATGGTCCTTTTGGCTAAATTCTGCCTATGGCCATGTTACTAAATTTCGCCCATGGTCATGTTGGCTAAATTCCGCCCATGGTCATGTGTGTCACAAGGCTGGCTGAGTGGTGACACGTCAGACCCGGAAGAAACACACAGACAGGCGGTGGTGATGAGTAGCTGAGTCTAAATGGTAGCACTCAGCGTTTATTAACAAAATAAAAGGTTTAAACAGACACAAAAAAAAACAGGACACGGCACTTCACGCCAAAATAAAAAAAAGACAAACAAAAACGTACTAACACACAAAACAAGCGGATGAACGTTTAAACAAAGTACCGTGCTGGCACTTCCAGCACGCTGTAGCAATTGTTATTCTTTAGCTGTATTTCTCCTTTCTCTCTCTCCCGCTCTCCACTCTCAACACCCAACCCCGAGTTAATGAAACGTTACATCTATTTATGCAGTTGTACCGAGAGTCGATTGCTAGTCAATCATTCAATTGGAATCTCGGTACCTGCACGTGAATTAATTATGTACCCTCCATTGACCACACATTACATTTTAACCAGCACGTCAAGTGATCTGTGCCACCTCGTGCCTAAATACAAATCTACCTTTTAAATACCGTGAAACACAGACCCGTTTATATCCCGTGGTACCAATCTCTATACAAAAAACATTAACACACGCAACATACAACACAGAAATGCACACAGGGGTGGAGCACATTGCCACATCATGTTACTAAATTCTGCCTATGGTCATGTTACTAAATTCTGCCTATGGTCATGTTACTAAATTCTGCCTATGGTCATGTAACTAAGTTCCGCCCCATGGTCATGTTGGCTAATTCCTCCTATGGTCATTTTTGGCTAACTTCCACCCTATGGTAATGTTGGCTAATTCTGCCTATGGTCATGTCACTGACTTCTGCCTATGGTCATGTTGGCTAATTCCTCACCATGGTCATGTCAGTGACTTCTGCCTATGGTCATGTTGGCTAATTCCTCCCATGGTCATGTCAGTAACTTCTGCCTATGGTCATGTTGGCTAAATTCTCCCTATGGTCATGTTACTAAATTCCGCCCATGGTCATGTTTCAGTAACTTCCACCCATGGTCATGTCTCTAATGCCACCGCCTATGGTCCTGTTGGCTAATTCCCCCATGGTCATGTCACTAAATTCCGCCCATGGTCATGTTGGCTAATTCACCCTATGGTCATGTCAGTAACCTGCCTATGGTCATGTTGGCTAAATTCTGCCCATGGTCATGTTACTAATTCCGCCTATGGTCATGTCAGTAATTCCTGCCTATGGTCATGTCATGGTCTAAATTCTACCATGGTCATGTTACTAATTCTGCCTATGGTCATGTTGGATAATTCTGCCTATGGTCATGTCACTAAATTCCGCCTATGGTCATGTTGGCTAATTCTCCCATGGTCATGTTAGCTAATTCCTGCCCATATGGTCATGTTGGCCTAATTCCACCTATGGTCATGTTTAGTAACTTCTGCCCATGGTCATGTTGACTAAATTCCGCCACATGGTCATGTTAGTAAATTCTGCCTATGGTCATGTTACTAAATTTTTTCCCATGGTTATGTTACTAAATTCGCCTATGGTCATGTTACTAAATTCTGCCTATGGTCATGTTACTAAATTTTTCTGGTCCTATGGACATGTCACTAAATTCCGCCTATGGTCATGTTACTAAATTCAGCCCATGGTCATGTCAGTAACTTCTGCCTATGGTCATGTCAGTAAATTCTGCCTATGGTCATGTTAACTAATTCCACCCATGGTCATGTTAGTAACTTCTACCTATGGTCATGTTACTAAATTCTGCCTATGGTCCCATGGTCATGTTACTAAATTCCACCTATGGTCATGTCAGTAACTTCTGCCTATGGTCATGTTACTAAATTTTTCCCATGGTTATGTTACTAAATTCCGCCTATGATCATGTTACTAAATTTCCGCCACGGGTCATGTCAGTAACTTCTGCTTATGGACATGTTCCTAAATTCGCCCTATGGTCATGCCACTAAATTCCCTCCATGGTCCTGTTGGCTAATTCCGCCCATGGTCATGTCTCTAAATTCCTATATGGTCATGTTAGCTATTAATTCAGCCCATGGTCATGTCAGTAACTTCTGCCTATGGTCATGTCAGTAACTTCTGCCTATGGTCATGTTGGCTAAATCCTACCTTTGGTCATGTCGGTAACTTCTACCTATGGTCATGTCACCTAAATTCTACCTTTGATCATGTTACTAATTCTGCCCATGGTCATGTTGGATAATTCAGCCTATGGTCATGTTTACTAAATTCCACCTATGGTCATGTTAGATAAATTCAGCCCATGGTCATGTTGGCTAATTCCACCCATGGTCATGTCTCTAAATTCTGCCTATGGTCATGTTAAATTCCAGCTAATTCCACCCATGGTCATGTCACTAATTCTGCCTATGGTCATGTTAAATTCTGCCAATGGTAATTCCACCCATGGTCATGTCAGTAACTTCAACCTATGGTCATGTCACTAAAATTCCACCTTTGGTCATGTTACTAGATTCTGCCAATGGTCATGTTGGCTAATTCAGCTTATGGTCATGGTCACTAAATTCCACCCATGGTCATGTCACTAAATTCCGCCTATGGTCATGTTACTAAATTCTGCCCATGGCCATGTTACTAAATTCCGCCTATGGTCCTGTCAGTAACTTCTGCCTATTGCCATGTTACTAAATTTGCCCATGGTCATGTTGGCTAATTCATTACATGGTCATGTGTCACAAGGCTGGCTGAGTGGTGACACGTCAGACCCGAAGAAACACACAGACAGACGGTGGTGATGAGTAGCTGAGTCTAAATGGTAGCACTCAGCGTTTAACAACAAAATAAAAAGGTTTAAACAGGCACAAAACAGGACATGGCACTTCACGCCAAAAATAAAAGACAAACAAAACGTACTAACACACAAAACAAGCGGACAAACGTTTAAACAAGTACCGTGCTGGCACTTCCAGCACGCTGTAGCAATTGTTATTCTTTAGCTGTATTTCTCCTTTCTCTCTCCCCGTTCTCCACTCTCGAACACCCAACCCCGAGTTAATGAAACGTGCATCTATTTATGCAGTTGTACCGAGAGTCGATTGCTAGTCAATCATTCAATTGGAATCTCGGTACACCTGCATTGAATTAATTAAGTGTACTCCCGACCACACATTACATTTTAACCAGCACGTGAAGTGATCTGTGCCACCTCGTGCCTAAATACAAATCTACCTTTTAAATACACGTGAAACACAGACCCGTTTATATCCCTGTACCAATCTCTATACACCAACATTAACACACGCAACATACAACACAGAAATGCACACAGGGGTGGAGCACATTGCCACATCATGTTACTAAATTCTGCCTATGGTCATGTTACTAAATTCTGCCTATGGTCATGTTACTAAATTCTGCCTATGGTCATGTAACTAAGTTCCGCCCATGGTCATGTTGGCTAATTCCTCCTATGGTCATTTTGGCTAATTCCACCTATGGTAATGTTGGCTAATTCCACCTATGGTCGTGTCAGTGACTTCTGCCCATGGTCATGTTGGCTAATTCCTCCCATGGTCATGTCAGTAACTTCTGCCTATGGTCATGTTGGCTAATTCCTCCCATGTGTCACGTCACCTAAATTCTGTTCTGAATGTCATGTCATCAACTTCTGCCTATGGTCATGTTACTAAATTCTGCCTATGGTCATGTAACTAAGTTCCGCCCATGGTCATTTTGGCTAATTCCACCTATGGTAATGTTGGCTAATTCTGCCTATGGTCATGTTACTAAATTCTGCCATGGTCATGTTGGCTAATTCCGCCTATGGTCATGTCAGTGACTTCTGCCTATGGTCATGATGGCTAATTCCTCCCATGGTCATTTCTGAACTTCTGCCTGGTCATGTTGGCTAATTTTGAATATGGTCATTTATTAATTCCAGCCTATGGTCATGTCAGTAACTTCTACCTATGGTCATGTCAGTAACTTCTGCCTAGGGTCATGTTGGCAACATTCTGCCTATGGTCATGTTTCTAAATTCCGCCCATGGTCATGTAACTAAATTCCTCCTATGGTCATGTTAGCTAATTCCCCCCATGGTCATGTTACTAAATTCGCCCATGTTCATGTCAATAACTTTTGCCTATGGTCATGTTACTAAATTCCTTGGTCATGTTACTAAATTCCTTGCCCATGGTCATGTCAATAAATTCTGCCTATGGTCATGTTACTAAATTTTTTTCCCATGGTTATGTTACTAAATTCAGTCTATGATCATGTTACTAAATTCCAGGACCATGGTCATGTTGGTAACTTCTGCTTTTGGTCATGTCACTAAATTCGCCTATGGTCATGTTGGCTAATTCAGCCCATGGTCATGTCAGTAACTTCTGCCTATGGTCATTTCAGTAACTTCTGCCTATGGTCATGTTTGCTAATTCCGCCCATGGTCATGTCAGTAACTTCTACCTATGGTCATGTTGCTAAATTATACCCATGGTCATGTTACTAAATTCCGCCATGGTCATGTCAGTAACTTCTGCCTATGGTCATGTTACTAAATTTTTACCATGGTCATGTTACTAAATTCTTATTATGGTCATGTTACTAAATTCCTCCCACGGTCATGTCAGTAACTTCTGCCTGGACATGTTCCTAAATTCACTTCCTATGGTCATGTTGGCTAATTCCAGTCATGGTCCTGTTGGCTAATTCCGCCCATGGTCATGTCTCTAAATTCGCCTATGGTCATGTTGGCTAATTCAGCCCATGGTCATGTCAGTAACTTCTGCCTATGGTCATGTCAGTAAATTCTGCCTATGGTCATGTTCCAGACCCGAATTCACAGATGGTCATGTCAGTAAAATCTGTGAATGGTCATGTCACTAAATTCTGCCTTTGGTCATGTTATCTAATTCTGCCAATGGTCATGTTGGATATTTCACCTATGGTCATGTCACTAAATTCCGCCTATGGTCATGTTAAAATTAAATTCATTTTATGGGCATGTTACTAAATTCCGCCTATGGTCATGTCAGCCTTTCTAAAAAGTTGGTCATGTTGGTAATTCCACCCATGGTCATGTCAAAACTTTTGCCCATGGTCATGTTACTAAATTCCGCCAATGGTCATGTTACTAAATTCCGCCTATGGTCATGTCAGTAACTTTTGCCCATGGTCATGTTTACTAAATTCTGCCTATGGTCATGTAACTAAGTTCCGCCCATGGTCATGTTGGCTAATTCCTCCTATGGTCATTTGGATAATTCCACCCATGGTAATGTTGGCTAATTCTGCCTATGGTCATGTGCCAAATAAATTCTGCCTATGGTCATGTTGGCTAATTCCTCCCATGGTCATGTCAAAACTTCTGCCTATGGTCATGTTGTAAATTCAGCCTATGGTCATGTCACTAAAATTTCAAAATGTCAGTAACTTCACCTATGGTCATGTTGACTAAATTCTGCCTATGGTCATGTAAAAAGTTCAGCCTATGGTCATGTTGGCTAATTCCTCCATATGGTCATTTTGGCTAATTCCACCCATGGTAATATTGGCTAATTCTGCCTATGGTCATGTTACTTCTAATTCATTGCCAACAGGTCATGTCAGTAACTTCTGCCCATGGACATGTTCCTAAATTCTGCCTATGGTCATGTTACTAAATTCATGCCCATGGTCCTGTTGGCTAATTCAACCATGGTCATGTCTCTAATTTCCGCCTATGGTCATGTTGGCTAATTCAGCCCATGGTCATGTCAATTAACTTTCTGCCTATGGTCATGTCAGTAACTTCTGCCTATGGTCATGTCAGTAAATTCTGCCTATGGTCATGTTACTAATTCCGCCCATGGTCAAGTTCTAACAAATTCTACCTATGGTCATGTCACTAAATTCTTTAATTTGGTCATGTTACTAGATGCTGCTTGTTCATGATGGATAATTCACGCCTATGGTCATGTTACTAAATTCCGCCTTGGTCATGTAAGTAACTGCTTATGGGATCATGTCACTAAATTCTGCCTATGGTCATGTTGGCTAAGTCCGTCCCACCTATGGTCATGTCGGTAACACTGCCAATGGTCAAGTCGGTAAAGCCTGCCTATGGTCATGTTTCAGCTAATTCCGCCCATGGTCATGTCCATAACTTCTGCCTATGGTCATGTTCCTAAATTCCCCCCATGGTCATGTTACTAAATTCCGCCTATGGTCATGTCAATAAATTCTGCCCATGGTCATGTTTACTAAATTTTTCCCATGGTTGGTTACTAAATTCGACTATGATCATGTTACTAAATTCCCAACATGGAGCATGTCAGTAACTTCTGTTATGGACATGTTCCTAAATTCAGCTATGGTCATACCACTAAATTCCGCCCATGGTCCTGTGTGGCTAATTCCGTCCCCATGGTCATGTCCTAAATTCTGGCTATGGTCATGTTGGCTAATTCAGCCCATGGTCATGTCAGTAACTTCTGCCTATGGTCATGTCAGTAAATTCTGCCTATGGTCATGTTTGGCTAAATTCCGCCCATGGTCATGTTCAGTAAAATTCTACCTATGGTCATGTCACTAAATTCTGCCTATTTGATCATGTTACTAGATGCTGCCAATGGTCATGTTGGATAATTCACCTATGGTCATGTTCCTAAATTCCTGGTATGGTCATGTTACTAAATTCTGCCCATGGGCATGTAACTAAATTCAACCCTATGGTCATGTCAGCTAATTCTGCCCATGGTCATGTTGGCTAATTCCACCCATGGTCATGTCAGTAACTTCATGCCTATGGTCATGTTACTAAATTCCATTTATGGTCATGTTACTAAATTCCGCCTATGGTCATGTCAGTAACTTCTGCCACATCATGTTACTAAATTCTGCCTATGGTCATGTTTGACTAAGTTCCACCCTATGGTCATGTTGGCTAATTCCTCCTATGGTCATGTTGGCTAAATTCCACCTATGGTCATGTTGGCTAATTCTGCCTATGGTCATGTTACTAAATTCTGCCTATGGTCATGTTGGCTGATTCCTCCCATGGTCATGTCAGTAACTTCTGCCTATGGTCATGTTGGCTAATTCCTCCTATGGTCACGTCACTAAATTCCGCCTATGGTCATGTCAGTAACTTCTGCCTATGGTCATGTTACTAAATTCTGCCTATGGTCATGTTCCTAAATCTAATGGTCATGTTGGCTAATTCCTCCTATGGTCATTTTGGCTAATTCCACCTATGGTCATGTTGGCTAATTCTGCCCATGGTCATGTTACTAAAATTCTGCCTTTGGTCATGTTAGTAACTTTCTGCCTATGGTCATGTTCTAAATTCTGCCTATGGTCATGTTGGCTAAATTCAAAGCCCATGGTCATGTTGGCTAATTCAGGCCTATGGTCATGTCTCTAATTTCTTTGCCTATGGTCATGTTGGCTAATTCCACCCCATGGTCATGTCAGTAACTTCTGCCTATGGTCATGTCAGTAACTTCTGCCTATGGTCATGTCAGTAAATTCTGCCTATGGTCATGTTAATAATTCCTGCCCATGGTCATGTCACTAAATTCTACCTATGGTCATGTCACTAAATTCTGCCTGGATCATGTTACTAGATTCCACCTATGGTCATGTTGGATAATTCAGCCTATGGTCATGTCACTAAATTCCACCTTTGGGCATGTTACTAAATTCTGCCTATGGTCATGTCATTAAATTGGTCATGTTACAAATTCTGCCCATGGTCATGTTGGCTAATTCCACCCATGGTCATGTCAGTAACTTCTGTCTATGGTCATGTTTCACTAAATTCTCCCATGGTCATGTTACTAAATTCCACCTATGGTCATGTCAGTAATTCTTATATGGTCATGTTACTAAATTCCATATGGTCATGTAACTAAATTCAGCCCATGGTCATGTTAGTAATTCCACCTATGGTAATGTTGGCTAATTCCTGCCTATGGTCATGTTACTAAATTCTGCCTATGGTCATGTTACTAAATTCCTCCCATGGTCATGTCAGTAACTTCCACCTATGGTCATGTTGGCTAATTCCTCCTATGGTCATGTTGATAAATTCCGCCCATGGTCATGTCAGTAACTTCTGCCTATGGTCATGTTACTAAATTTCTGGTTATGGTCATGTTACTAAATTCACCTATGGTCATTTGGCTAATTCCTCCTATGGTCATTTTCTGCTTAATTCCACCTATGGTAATGTTGGCTAAATTCTGCCTATGGTCATGTTACTAAATTCTGCCATGGTCATGTTGGCTAATTCCGCCTATGGTCATGTCAGTGACACCTGCCTATGGTCATGTTGTCTAATTCCTCCCATGGTCATGTCTGTAACTTCTGCTATGGTCATGTTGGCTAATTCTGCCTATGGTCATGTTTCTAAATTCCGCCCATGGTCATCTAACTAAATTCTGCCCATAGTCATGTTAGCTAATTCCGCTATGGTCATGTTACTAAATTCCGCCTATGTTCATGTCAGTAATTTCTGCCTATGGTCATGTTACTAAATTCCGCCCATGGTCATGTTACTAAATTTTTTCCCATGGTTATGTTACTAAATTCCGCCTATGATCATGTTACTAAATTCCGCCTACGGTCATGTCAGTAACTTCTGCTTATAGACATGTTCCTAAATTCATATGGTCAATGGCCACTTGGAAATTCCGCCTATGGTCATGTTGGCTAATTCAGCCCATGGTCATGTCAGTAACTTCTGCCTATGGTCATGTCAGTAACTTCTGCCTATGGTCATGTTATTCTAAATTCTACCCATGGTCATGTCAGTAAATTCTACCTATGGTCATGTCACTAAATTCTACCTTTGATCATGTTACTAGATGCTGCCAATGGTCATGTTGGATAATTCCACCCATGGTCATGTCACTAAATTCCGCCTATGGTCATGTTACTAAATTCCGCCCATGGGCATGTAACTAAATTCTGCCTATGGTCATAAAGTACATAATTCTGCCCATGGTCATGTTGGCTAATTCCACCCATGGTCATGTCTCTAAATTCCACCTATGGTCATGTTGGCTAATTCCACCCATGGTCATGTCCCATGTAACTTCTGCCTATGGTCATGTTCGCTAATTCCACCCATGGTCATGTCAGTAACTTCTGCCTATGGTCATGTCACTAAATTCTACCTTTGATCATGTTACTAGATTCTGCCAATGGTCATGTTGGATAATTCAGCTTATGGTCATGTCACTAAATTCCGCCTATGGTCATGTCACTAAATTCCGCCTATTGTCATGTTATTAAATTCTGCCCATGGCCATGTTACTAAATTCCGCCTATGGTCCTGTCAGTAACTTCTGCCTATTGCCATGTTACTAAATTTTGCCCATGGTCATGTTGGCTAATTCCGCCCATGGTCATGTGTCACAAGGCTGGCTGAGTGGTGACACGTCAGACCCGGAAGAAACACACAGACAGATTTGTGGTGATGAGTAGCTGAGTCTAAATGGTAGCACTCAGCGTTTAACAACAAAATAAAAATTTAAACAGACACAAAAACAGGACATGGCACTTCACGCCAAAATAAAAAGACAAACAAAACGTACTAACACACAAAAACAAGCGGATTTAACGTTTAAACAAGTACCGTGCTGGCACTTCCAGCACGCTGTAGCAATTGTTATTCTTTAGCTGTATTTCTCCTTTCTCTCTCTCCCGTTCTCCACTCTCGAACACCCAACCCCGAGTTAATGAAACGTGCATCTATTTATGCAGTTGTACCGAGAGTCGATTGCTAGTCAATCATTCAATTGGAATCTCGGTACACCTGCACGTGAATTAATTAAGTGTACTCCTGTGACCACACATTACATTTTAACCAGCACGTGAAGTGATCTGTGCCACCTCGTGCCTAAATACAAATCTACCTTTTTAAATACACGTGAAACACAGACCCATTTAAATCCCGTGTACCAATCTCTATACACCAACATTAACACACGCAACATACAACACAGAAATGCACACAGGCGTGGAGCACATTGCCACATCATGTTACTAAATTCTGCCTATGGTCATGTTACTAAATTCTGCCTATGGTCATGTTACTAAATTCTGCCTATGGTCATGTAACTAAGTTCCGCCCATGGTCATGTTGGCTAATTCCTCCTATGGTCATTTTGGCTAATTCCACCTATGGTAATGTTGGCTAATTCCACCTATGGTCATGTCAGTAAATTCTGCCTATGGTCATGTTGGCTAATTCCTCCCATGGTCATGTCAGTAACTTCTGCCTATGGTCATGTTGGCTAATTCCTCCCATGGTCATGTCACTAAATTCCGCCCATGGTCATGTTGTAACTTCTGCCTATGGTCATGTTACTAAATTCTGCCTATGGTCATGTAACTAAGTTCCGCCTATGGTCATTTTGGCTAATTCCACCTATGGTCATGTTGGCTAATTCCACCTATGGTCATGTTACTAAATTCTGCCATGGTCATGTTGGCTAATTCTCCATGGTCATGGTCATGTCAGTGACTTCTGCCTATGGTCATGTTGGCTAATTCCTCCCATGGTCATCTCTGTAACTTCTGCCTATGGTCATGTTGGCTAATTTTGCCTATGGTCATGTTACTAAAATTCCCTATGCCTATGGTCATGTCAGTAACTTCTACCTATGGTCATGTCAGTAACTTCTGCCTAGGGTCATGTTGGCTAATTCTGCCTATGGTCATGTTTCTAAATTCCGCCCATGGTCATGTAACTAAATTCCGCCCATGGTCATGTTAGCTAATTCCTGCCCATGGTCATGTTACTAAATTCATACCTATGTTCATGTCAGTAACTTCTGCCTATGGTCATGTTACTAAATTCACCCATGGTCATGTTACTAAATTCCCCTATGGTCATGTTAGTAAATTCTGCCTATGGTCATGTTTATGGTCATTTTTCCCCCCCATGGTTATGTTACTAAATTCCGCCTATGGTCATGTTTCTAAATCCGCCCATGGTCATGTCACTAAATTCTGCCCATGGTCATGTTACTAAATTCGCCTATGGTCATGTTGGCTAATTCAGCCCATGGTCATGTCAGTAACTTCTGCCTATGGTCATGTCAGTAACTTCTGCCTATGGTCATGTTGGCTAATTCAACATGTCCCTAACTTCCACCTATGGTCATGTCACTAAATTCTACCTATGGTCATGTTACTAAATTCCGCCCATGGTCATGTTAGTAATTCCACCTATGGTCATGTCAGTAACTTCTGCCTATGGTCATGTTACTAAATTTTTTCCCATGGTCATGTTACTAAATTCTGCCAGGTCAATTTTGATCATTTGTAACCCTGTATGGAAATTCCAAATGATGTCACAAATTCCCATGGTCCTAACTTCTGATGGTCATGTTGGCTAAATTCATTTTGGCTACACAAAAAATGGTCATGTCACTAAATTCTGCCTATGGTCATGTTACTAAATTCCGCCCATGGTCATGTCAGTAACTTCTACCTATGGTCATGTCAGTAAATTCTGCCTTTGATCATGTTACTAGATTCTGCCAATGGTCATGTTGGATAATTCAGCCTATGGTCATGTCACTAAATTCCGCCTATGGTCATGTTAAAATTCGCCCATGGGCATGTCACTAAATTCACCTATGGTCATGTCGGTAATTCTGCCCATGGTCATGTTGGGTCTAATTCCACCCATGGTCATGTCAGTAACTTCTGCCTATGGTCATGTTGGCTAAATTCCGCCCATGGTCATGTTAAAAATCTGCCTATGGTCATGTCAGTAAATTCTGCCCATGGTCATGTTACTAAATTCTGCCTATGGTCATGTAACTAAGTTCCCGCCCATGGTCATGTTGGCTAATTCCTCCCTATGGTCATTTTGGCTAATTCCACCCATGGTAATGTTGGCTAATTCCACCTATGGTCATGTTACTAAATTCTGCCTATGGTCATGTTGGCTAAATTCAGACCATGGTCATGTCAGTAAACAAGTTCTGCCTATGGTCATGTTGGCTAATTCCTCCTATGGTCATGTTACTAAATTCCGCCCAACGGGTATGGTCATGTCAGTAACTTCTGCCCATGGTCATGTTACTAAATTCTGCCTATGGTCATGTTGGCTAAAGTTCCGCCCATGGTCATGTTGGCTAATTCCTCCTATGGTCATTTTGGCTAATTCCACCTATGGTAATGTTGGCTAATTCTGCCTATGGTCATGTTACTAAATTCCGCCTACGGTCATGTCAGTAACTTCTGCTTATGGACATGTTCCTAAATTCTGCCTATGGTCATGTTGGAAAATTCCGCCCATGGTCCTGTTGGCTAATTCCGCCCATGGTCATGTCTCTAATTTCCACCTATGGTCATGTTGGCTAATTCAGCCCATGGTCATGTCAGTAACTTCTGCCTATGGTCATGTTGGCTAATTCCTCCTATGGTCACGTCACTAAATTCCGCCCATTAAAAATTCCATGTCATGTTACTAAATTCTGCCCATGGTCATTTTGGCTAAATTCTCCTATGGTCATTTTGGCTAATTCCACCTATGGTCATGTTGGCTAATTCTGCCTATGGTCATGTTACTAAATTCTGCCATGGTCATGTTGGCTAATTCCGCCTATGGTCATGTCAGTGACACCTGCCTATGGTCATGTTGGCTAATTCCTCCCATGGTCATGTCTGTAACTTCTGCCTATGGTCATGTTGGCTAATTCTGCCTATGGTCATGTTTCTAAATTCCCATCATGGTCATCTTACTAAATTCTGCCCATGGTCATGTTAGCTAATTCCGCCCATGGTCATGTTACTAAATTCCGCCTATGGTCATGTCAGTAATTTCTGCCTATGGTCATGTTACTAAATTCCACCCATGGTCATGTTACTAAATTTTTTTCCCATGGTTATGTTACCCAAATTCATGTTAAATTCCTATGATCATGTTACTAAATTCCGCCCACGGTCATGTCAGTAACTTCTGCTTATGGACATGTTCCTAAATTCCGCCTATGGTCATGCCACTAAATTCCGCCTATGGTCATGTTGGCTAATTCAGCCCATGGTCATGTCAGTAACTTCTGCCTATGGTCATGTCAGTAACTTCTGCCCATGGTCATGTTCGCTAATTTCTGCCCATGGTCATGTCAGTAACTTCTACCTATGGTCATGTCACTAAATTCTTTTCTTTGATCATGTTACTAGATGCTGCCAATGGTCATGTTGGATAATTCAGCCTATGGTCATGTCACTAAATTCCGCCTATGGTCATGTTACTAAATTCAGCCCATGGGCATGTAACTAAATTCGCCTATGGTCATCTCACTAATTCTGCCCATGGTCATGTTGGCTAATTCCACCCATGGTCATGTCTCTAAATTCCGCCTATGGTCATGTTGGCTAATTCCACCCATGGTCATGTCAGTAACTTCTGCCTATGGTCATGTTGGCTAATTCCACCCATGGTCATGTCAGTAACTTCTGCCTATGGTCATGTCACTAAATTCTACCTTTGATCATGTTACTAGATTCTGCCAATGGTCATGTTGGATAATTCAGCTTATGGTCATGTCACTAAATTCCCCTATGGTCATGTCACTAAATTCTGCCTATGGTCATGTTACTAAATTCCACCCATGGTCATGTAACTAAATTCCACCTATGGTCATGTTGGCTAATTCCACCATGGTCATGTGACTAAATTCCACCCATGGTCATGGCTAATTCTGCCTATGGTCATGTTAGCTATTTCTGCCCATGGTCATGTTACTAAATTCACCTATGGTCATGTCAGTAACTTCTGCCTATGGTCATGTTGGCTATTTCCACCCATGGTCATGTCCGTAACTTCTGCCTTTGGTCATGTTGGCTAATTCTGCCCATGGCCATGTTACTAAATTCCGCCTATGGTCCTGTCAGTAACTTCTGCCTATGGCCATGTTACTAAATTTCGCCCATGGTCATGTTGGCTAATTCCGCCCATGGTCATGTGTCACAAGGCTGGCTGAGTGGTGACACGTCAGACCCGGAAGAAACACACAGACAGACGGTGGTGATGAGTAGCTGAGTCTAAATGGTAGCACTCAGCGTTTAACAACAAAATAAAAGGTTTAAACAGACACAAAAACAGGACATGGCACTTCACGCCAAAATAAAAAGACAAACAAAACGTGCTAACACACAAAACAAGCGGACGAACGTTTAAACAAGTACCGTGCTGGCACTTCCAGCACGCTGTAGCAATTGTTATTCTTTAGCTGTATTTCTCCTTTCTCTCTCTCCCGTTCTCCACTCTCGAACACCCAACCCCGAGTTAATGAAACGTGCATCTATTTATGCAGTTGTACCGAGAGTCGATTGCTAGTCAATCATTCATTTGGAATCTCGGTACACCTGCACGTGAATTAATTAAGTGTACTCCCGTGACCACACATTACATTTTAACCAGCACGTGAAGTGATCTGTGCCACCTCGTGCCTAAATACAAATCTACCTTTTTAAATACACGTGAAACACAGACCCGTTTATATCCTGTGGTACCAATCTCTATACACCAACATTAACACACGCAACATACAACACAGAAATGCACACAGGGGTGGAGCACATTGCCACATCATGTTACTAAATTCTGCCTATGGTCATGTTACTAAATTCTGCCTATGGTCATGTTACTAAATTCTGCCTATGGTCATGTAACTAAGTTCCGCCCATGGTCATGTTGGCTAATTCCTCCTATGGTCATTTTGGCTAATTCCACCTATGGTAATGTTGGCTAATTCCACCTATGGTCATGTCAGTAACTTCTGCCTATGGTCATGTTGGCTAATTCCTCCTATGGTCATGTCAGGTAACTTCTGCCTATGGTCATGTTGGCTAATTCCTCCTATGGTCATGTCACTAAATTCTGCCTATGGTCATGTCACTAACTTCTGCCTATGGTCATGTTACTAAATTCTGCCTATGGTCATGTAACTAAGTTCCGCCCATGGTCATTTTGGCTAATTCCACCTATGGTAATGTTGGCTAATTCTGCCTATGGTCATGTTACTAAATTCTGCCATGGTCATGTTGGCTAATTCTGCCTATGGTCATGTCAGTGACTTCTGCCTATGGTCATGATGGCTAATTCCTCCCATGGTCATCTCTGTAACTTCTGCCTATGGTCATGTTGGCTAATTTTGAATATGGTCATGTCAGGTTAATTCCGCCTATGGTCATGTCAGTAACTTCTACCTATGGTCATGTCAGTAACTTCTGCCTAGGGTCATGTTAATGCTAATTCTGCCTATGGTCATGTTTCTAAATTCCGCCCATGGTCATGTAACTAAATTCCACCATGGTCATGTTAGCTAATTCCCGCCCATGGTCATGTTACTAAATTCCGCCTATGGTCATGTCAGTAACTTCTGCCTATGGTCATGTTACTAAATTCTTTTCCCATGGTCATGTTACTAAATTCCCATGGTCATATGGTCATGTCAGTAACTTCTGCCTATGGTCATGTTACTAAATTTTTTTCCCATGGTTATGTTACTAAATTCGCCTATGATCATGTTATTAAATCCCGCCTACGGTCATGTCAGTAACTTCTGCTTATGGACATGTTCCTAAATTCAGCCTATGGTCATGCCACTAAATTCTGCCCATGGTCCTGTTGGCTAATTCTGCCTATGGTCATGTCTCTAAATTCCCCCTATGGTCATGTTGGCTAATTCAGCCCATGGTCATGTCAGTAACTTCTGCCTATGGTCATGTCAGTAAATTCTGCCTATGGTCATGTTCGCTAAATTCCATGGTCATGTCAGTAACTTCTACCTATGGTCATGTCACTAAATTCTACCTTTGATCATGTTACTAGATGCTGCCAATGGTCATGTTGGATAATTCAGCCTATGGTCATGTCACTAAATTCTGCCTATGGTCATGTTACTAAATTCCACCCATGGGCATGTAACTAAATTCACCTATGGTCATGTCACTAAATTCTGCCCATGGTCATGTTGGCTAATTCCACCCATGGTCATGTTCTAAATTCCGCCTATGGTCATGTTGGCTAATTCCACCCATGGTCATGTCAGTAACTTCTGCCTATGGTCATGTTCGCTAATTCCACCCATGGTCATGTCAGTAAATTCCGCCTATGGTCATGTCACTAAATTCTACCTTTGATCATGTTACTAGATTCTGCCTATGGTCATGTTGGATAATTCAGCCCATGGTCATGTCACTAAATTCCACCTATGGTCATGTCACTAAATTCATGGTCATGTTACTAAATCTGCCCATGGCCATGTTACTAAATTCCGCCTATGGTCCTGTCAGTAACTTCTGCCTATGGCCTGTTACTAAATTTAAATCCCATGGTCATGTTGGCTAATTCCGCCCATGGTCATGTGTCACAAGGCTGGCTGAGTGGTGACACGTCAGACCCGGAAGAAACACACAGACAGATGGTGGTGATGAGTAGCTGAGTCTAAATGGTAGCACTCAGCGTTTAACAACAAAATAAAAGGTTTAAACAGACACAAAAACAGGACATGGCACTTCACGCCAAAATAAAAGACAAACAAAACGTACTAACACACAAAACAAGCGGATGAACGTTTAAACAAGTACCGTGGTTGGCACTTCCAGCACGCTGTAGCAATTGTTATTCTTTAGCTGTATTTCTCCTTTCTCTCTCCCGTTCTCCACTCTCGAACACCCAACCCCGAGTTAATGAAACGTGCATCTATTTATGCAGTTGTACCGAGAGTCGATTGCTAGTCAATCATTCATTTGGAATCTCGGTACACCTGCACGTGAATTAATTAAGTGTACTCCCCCACATTACATTTTAACCAGCACGTGAAGTGATCTGTGCCACCTCGTGCCTAAATACAAATCTACCTTTTTTTAAATACACGTGAAACACAGACCCATTTATATCCTGTGTACCAATCTCTATACACCAACATTAACACACGCAACATACAACACAGAAATGCACACAGGGGTGGAGCACATTGCCACATCATGTTACTAAATTCTGCCTATGGTCATGTTACTAAATTCTGCCTATGGTCATGTTACTAAATTCTGCCTATGGTCATGTTACTAAATTCTTCCTATGGTCATGTTGGCTAAATTCCTCCTATGGTCATTTTGGCTAATTCCACCTATGGTCATGTTGGCTAATTCTGCCTATGGTCATGTTACTAAATTCCCTATGGTCATGTTGGCTAATTCCTCCCATGGTCATGTCAGTAACTTCTGCCTATGGTCATGTCATGTTGGTCATGTTAAATTCCTCCCATGGTCATGTCAGTAACTTCAGGTATGGTCATGTTACTAAATTCTGCCTATGGTCATGTTGGCTAAATTCCGCCTATGGTCATGTTGGTAATTCCACCTATGGTCATGTTGGCTAAATTCTGCCTATGGTCATGTTGGTAAATTCTGCCTATGGTCATGTTGGCTAAATTCCTCCCATGGTCATGTTGGTAATTCTGCCTATGGTCATGTTGGCTAAATTCCGTCCATGGTCATGTCAATTCTGCCTATGGTCATGTTGGCTAATTCCAATCATGTTAGTAAATTCTGCCTATGGTCATGTTATTCTAAATTCTGCCTATGGTCATGTCAGTAACTTCTGCCTATGGTCATGTTGGTTAATTCTGCCCATGGTCATGTTGGCTAAATTCCGCCCATGGTCATGTCAGTAACTTCTGCCTATGGTCATGTTAAAATTCTGCCTTTCATGTTACTAAATTCTGCCTATGGTCATGTTGGTAATTCTGCCTATGGTCATGTCACTAAATTTTTCCCATGGTCATGTTACTAAATTCCACCCATGGTCCATGGTCATGTAACTAAATTCCAGCCTATGGTCATGTTACTAAATTCTGCCCATGGTCATGTTGGCTAATTCCAAGTCATGGTCAATTTTTACCTATGGTCATGTTGGCTAAATTCAATTTGGTCATGTTACTAGATTCTGCAAATGGTCATGTTGGATAATTCAAAATGGTCATGTCACTAAATTCCGCCTATGGTCATGTTGGTAAATTCAAAATATGGTCATGTTACTAAATTCTGCCCATGGTCATGTTACTAAATTCCGCCTATGGTCATGTTGGCTAATTCCACCCATGGTCATGTTGGCTAATTCTGCCCATGGTCATGTCATAATTCTGCCTATGGTCATGTTAAATTTCTAAATGGTCATGTTACTAAATTCTGCCTATGGTCATGTTACTAATTTCTGCCCCCCATGGTCATGTTACTAAATTCTGCCTATGGTCATGTCAAATTCTGCCTATGGTCATGTTAAAAATAAATTTTAAATGGTCATGTTGGAAATTCTGCCTATGATCATGTTACTAAATTCCGCATGGGTCATGTCAGTTCTGCTTATGGTCATGTTCCTAAAATTCCCCTATGGTCATGTTACTAAATTCCGCCCATGGTCATGTTGGCTAATTCCGCCCATGGTCATGTCATGTTACTAAATTCCTATAATGGTCATGTTGGCTAATTCAGCCCATGGTCATGTTGGTAAATTCTGCCCATGGTCATGTCAGTAACTTCTGCCTATGGTCATGTTCGTAATTCTGCCCATGGTCATGTCAGTAACTTCAGTATGGTCATGTCACTAAATTCTACCTTTGATCATGTTACTAGATGCTGCCAATGGTCATGTTGGATAATTCAGCCTATGGTCATGTCACTAAATTCCGCCTATGGTCATGTTACTAAATTCCGCCCATGGTCATGTTACTAAATTCCGCCTATGGTCATGTTAATTCTGCCCATGGTCATGTTGGCTAATTCCACCCATGGTCATGTCTCTAAATTCCGCCTATGGTCATGTTGGCTAATCCACCCATGGTCATGTCAGTAACTTCTGCCTATGGTCATGTTCAAATTCCACCCATGGTCATGTCAGTAACTTCTGCCTATGGTCATGTCACTAAATTCTACCTTTGATCATGTTACTAGATTCTGCCAATGGTCATGTTGGATAATTCAGCCTTATGGTCATGTTGGCTAAATTCCGCCTATGGTCATGTCACTAAATTCCGCCCATGGTCATGTTACTAAATTCTGCCTATGGCCATGTTACTAAATTCCATGTCAGTAACTTCTGCCCATGGTCATGTTACTAAATTCCTATGGTCATGGTCATGTTGGCTAATTCCGGTGGTCATGTGTCAAAGGCTGGCTGAGTGGTGACATTCAGACCCGGAAGAAACACACAGACAGATGGTGGTGATGAGTAGCTGAGTCTAAATGGTAGCACTCAGCGTTTAACAACAAAATAAAAGGTTTAAACAGACACAAAAACAGGACATGGCACTTCACGCCAAAATAAAAAGACAAACAAAACGTGCTAACACACAAAAAACAAGCGGATTTAACGTTTAAACAAGTACCGTGCTGGCACTTCCAGCACGCTGTAGCAATTGTTATTCTTTAGCTGTATTTCTCCTTTCTCTCTCTCCCGTTCTCCACTCTCGAACACCCAACCCCGAGTTAATGAAACGCAGATCTATTTTATGCAGTTGTACCGAGAGTCGATTGCTAGTCAATCATTCATTTGGAATCTCGGTACACCTGCACGTGAATTAATTAAGTGTCATCCCGTGACCACACATTACATTTTAACCAGCACGTGAAGTGATCTGTGCCACCTTCCGCCTAAATACAAATCTACCTTTTTAAATACACGTGAAACACAGACCCGTTTATATCCCGTGTACCAATCTCTATACACCAACATTAACACACGCAACATACAACACAGAAATGCACACAGGGTGGAGCACATTGCCACATCATGTTACTAAATTCTGCCTATGGTCATGTTACTAAATTCTGCCTATGGTCATGTTACTAAATTCTGCCTATGGTCATGTAACTAAGTTCCCCCATGGTCATGTTGGCTAATTCCTCCCATGGTCATTTTGGCTAATTCCACCTATGGTCATGTTGGCTAATTCCACCTATGGTCATGTCAGTGAATTCTGCCTATGGTCATGTTGGCTAATTCCTCCCATGGTCATGTCAGTAACTTCTGCCTATGGTCATGTTGGCTAATTCCTCCCATGGTCATGTCACTAAATTCCGCCCATGGTCATGTCAGTAACTTCTGCCTATGGTCATGTTACTAAATTCTGCCTATGGTCATGTAACTAAGTTCCGCCCATGGTCATTTTGGCTAATTCCACCTAATTCCACCTATGGTAATGTTGGCTAATTCTGCCTATGGTCATGTTACTAAATTCTGCCATGGTCATGTTGGCTAATTCCGCCTATGGTCATGTCAGTGACTTCTGCCTATGGTCATGTTGGCTAATTCCTCCCATGGTCATCTCTGTAACTTCTGCCTATGGTCATGTTGGCTAATTTTGAATATGGTCATGTCGGTTAATTCCGCCTATGGTCATGTCACTAAATTCCGCCCATGGTCATGTCAGTAACTTCTGCCTAGGGTCATGTTGGCTAATTCTGCCTATGGTCATGTTTCTAAATTCTGGTCATCCCATGGTCATGTTGGCTAAATTCCGCCCATGGTCATGTTAGCTAATTCCGCCCATGGTCATGTCAGTAAATTCTGCCTATGGTCATGTTACTAAATTCCACCCATGGTCATGTTACTAAATTTTAACTTTTGCCCATGGTCATTTACTAAATCGCCTATTCATGTTACTAAAATTCCTATGGTCATGTTACTAAATTCAAATAACTTCTGCCTATGGTCATGTTCCTAAATTCCGCCCATGGTCATGTTCACTAAATTCAGCCCATGGTCATGTTGGCTAATTCACCTATGGTCATGTTACTAAATTCCGCCTATGGTCATGTTACTAATTCAGCCCATGGTCATGTTACTAAATTCTGCCTATGGTCATGTTACTAAATTCTGCCCATGGTCATGTTAGTAAATTCTGCCTATGGTCATGTTGGCTAATTCCGCCCATGGTCATGTTGGCTAATTCCGCCCATGGTCATGTTACACAAATTCTGCCTATGGTCATGTTGGCTAATTCACCCCATGGTCATGTCACTAACTTCTGCCTATGGTCATGTTGGCTAATTCCTCCCATGGTCATGTCAGTAAATTCTGCCTATGGTCATGTTGGATAATTCATGTCTGTAATGGTCATGTTGGCTAATTCCACCTATGGTCATGTCACTAAATTCTGCCTATGGTCATGTTGGCTAATTCCACCTATGGTCATGTCAGTAAATTCTGCCTATGGTCATGTTGGCTAATTTCTGCCTATGGTCATGGTCATTCCGTCCATGGTTAAATTCCACCTATGGTCATGTCACTAAATTCTGCCTATGGTCATGTTACTAAATTCCACCCATGGTCATGTTACTAAATTCAGCCTATGGTCATGTCAGTAACTTCTGCCTATGGTCATGTTGGCTAATTCCACCCATGGTCATGTCCTAAATTCTGCCTTTGGTCATGTTACTAAATTCTGCCCATGGTCATGTTACTAAATTCCGCCTATGGTCCTGTCAGTAACTTCTGCCTATGGCCATGTTACTAAATTCCCCATGGTCATGTTGGCTAATTCCGCCCATGGTCATGTGTCACAAGGCTGGCTGAGTGGTGACACGTCAGACCCGGAAGAAACACACAGACAGACGGTGGTGATGAGTAGCTGAGTCTAAATGGTAGCACTCAGCGTTTATTAACAAAATAAAAGGTTTAAACAGACACAAAAAAGTTGACATGGCACTTCACGCCAAAATAAAAAGACAAACAAAACGTACTAACACACAAAACAAGCGGACAAACTTTTAAACAAGTACTGTGCTGGCACTTCCAGCACGCTGTAGCAATTGTTATTCTTTAGCTGTATTTCTCCTTTCTCTCTCCCCGTTCTCCACTCTCGAACACCCAACCCCGAGTTAATGAAACATGCATCTATTTATGCAGTTGTACCGAGAGTCGATTGCTAGTCAATCATTCATTTGGAATCTCGGTACACCTGCACGTGAATTAATTAAGTGTACTCCCGTGACCACACATTACATTTTAACCAGCACGTGAAGTGATCTGTGCCACCTCGTGCCTAAATACAAATCTACCTTTTAAATACACGTGAAACACAGACCCGTTTATATCCTGTGTACCAATCTCTATACACCAACATTAACACACGCAACATACAACACAGAAATGCACACAGGGGTGGAGCACATTGCCACATCATGTTACTAAATTCTGCCTATGGTCATGTTACTAAATTCTGCCTATGGTCATGTTACTAAATTCTGCCTATGGTCATGTAACTAAATTCCTCCGCCCATGGTCATGTTGGCTAATTCCTCCTATGGTCATTTTGGCTAATTCCACCTATGGTAATGTTGGCTAATTCTGCCTATGGTCATGTTACTAAATTCTGCCCATGGTCATGTTGGCTAATTCCGCCTATGGTCATGTCAGTGACTTCTGCCTATGGTCATGTTGGCTAATTCCTCCCATGGTCATGTCAGTAACTTCTGCCTATGGTCATGTTGGCTAATTCCTCCTATGGTCATGTCACTAAATTCCGCCCATGGTCATGTCAGTAACTTCTGCCTATGGTCATGTTACTAAATTCTGCCTATGGTCATGTTACTAAGTTCCGCCCATGGTCATGTTGGCTAATTCCTCCTATGGTCATTTTGGCTAATTCCACCTATGGTCATGTTGGCTAATTCTGCCTATGGTCATGTTACTAAATTCTGCCATGGTCATGTTGGCTAATTCCGCCTATGGTCATGTCAGTGACACCTGCCTATGGTCATGTTGGCTAATTCCTCCCATGGTCATGTCTGTAACTTCTGCCTATGGTCATGTTGGCTAATTTTGCTATGGTCATGTTTCTTAATTCCGCCCATGGTCATGTCAGTAAATTCTACCTATGGTCATGTCAGTAACTTCTGCCTATGGTCATGTTGGCTAATTCTGCCTATGGTCATGTTTCTAAATTCCTATGGTCATCTTAACTAAATTCCGCCCATGGTCATGTTAGTATGGTCATGTCAGTAAATTCTGCCTATGGTCATGTTACTAAATTCCGCCTATGGTCATGTTACTAAATTTTTTCCCATGGTCATGTTACTAAATTCTGCCTATGGTCATGTTATGTAAATTCCGCCTATGGTCATGTCACTAAATTCTGCCCATGGTCATGTTGGCTAAATTCCAGCCCATGGTCATGTCCACTAAATTCCGTCATGGTCATGTTGGCTAATTCCGCCCATGGTCATGTCAGTAAATTCCATGGTCATGTTCATGTAACTAAATTCTGCCTATGGTCATGTTCGCTTCTAATTCCGCCCATGGTCATGTCAGTAACTTCTGCCTATGGTCATGTTATGGTCATGTCATGTCACTAAATTCTACCTTTGATCATGTTACTAGATTCTGCCAATGGTCATGTTGGATAATTCAGCCTATGGTCATGTCACTAAATTCCGCCTATGGTCATGTTACTAAATTCCGCCCATGGTCATGTAACTAAATTCCTATGGTCCTATGGTCATGTAAATTAAATTCTGCCCGGTCATGTTGGCTAATTCCACCCATGGTCATGTCACTAAATTCCACCCATGGTCATGTTGGCTAATTCTGCCCATGGTCATGTCAGTAACTTCTGCCTATGGTCATGTTACTAAATGGTCATGTTACTAAATTCTGCCTATGGTCATGTCAGTAACTTCTGCCTATGGTCATGTTGGCTAAATCCACCCATGGTCATGTCAGTAACTTCTGCCTTTGGTCATGTTGGCTAATTCTGCCCATGGCCATGTTACTAAATTCCGCCTATGGTCCTGTCAGTAACTTCTGCCTATGGCCATGTTACTAAATTTCGCCCATGGTCATGTTGGCTAATTCCGCCCATGGTCATGTGTCACAAGGCTGGCTGAGTGGTGACACGTCAGACCCAGAAGAAACACACAGACAGACGGTGGTGATGAGTAGCTGAGTCTAAATGGTAGCACTCAGCGTTTAACAACAAAATAAAAGGTTTAAACAGACACAAAAACAGGACATGGCACTTCACGCCAAAATAAAAGACAAACAAAACGTGCTAACACACAAAACAAGCGGATTTAACGTTTAAACAAGTACCGTGCTGGCACTTCCAGCACGCTGTAGCAATTGTTATTCTTTAGCTGTATTTCTCCTTTCTCTCTCCCTGTTCTCCACTCTCTGAACACCCAACCCCGAGTTAATGAAACGTGCATCTATTTATGCAGTTGTACCGAGAGTCGATTGCTAGTCAATCATTCATTTGGAATCTCGGTACACCTGCACGTGAATTAATTAAGTGTACTCCCGTGACCACACATTACATTTTAACCAGCACGTGAAGTGATCTGTGCCACCTCGTGCCTAAATACAAATCTACCTTTTTAAATACACGTGAAACACAGACCCGTTTATATCCTGTGTACCAATCTCTATACACCAACATTAACACACGCAACATACAACACAGAAATGCACACAGGGGTGGAGCACATTGCCACATCATGTTACTAAATTCTGCCTATGGTCATGTTACTAAATTCTGCCTATGGTCATGTAACTAAGTTCCGCCCATGGTCATGTTGGCTAATTCCTCCTATGGTCATTTTGGCTAATTCCACCTATGGTAATGTTGGCTAATTCCACCTATGGTCATGTCAGTGACTTCTGCCTATGGTCATGTTGGCTAATTCCTCCCATGGTCATGTCAGTAACTTCTGCCTATGGTCATGTTGGCTAATTCCTCCTATGGTCACGTCACTAAATTCCTCCCATGGTCATGTCAGTAACTTCTGCCTATGGTCATGTTACTAAATTCTGCCTATGGTCATGTAACTAATTCTGCCTATGGTCATGTTGGCTAAATTCATTTTGGCTAATTCCCCTATGGTCATGTTGGCTAATTCTGCCTATGGTCATGTTAGCTAATTCTGCCTATGGTCATGTTGGCTAATTCCTCCCATGGTCATGTCAGTAACTTCTGCCTATGGTCATGTTAGTAATTCCTGCCCATGGTCATGTTGGCTAATTCCTCCTATGGTCATGTTGGCTAATTTGCTATGGTCATGGTCATTTACCTATGGTCATGTCATTCTGCCCATGGTCATGTCATGTAAAATTCTGCCTATGGTCATGTTGGTAATTCTGCCTATGGTCATGTTTCTAAATTCTGCCTATGGTCATGTTACTAAATTCCGCCCATGGTCATGTCAACTTAATTCCGCCTATGGTCATGTTACTAAATTCCGCCCATGGTCATGTTACTAAATTCTGCCTATGGTGGTCATGTAAATTCCGCCTATGGTCATGTTATTTTTTCCATGGTCATGTTACTAAATTCCGCCTATGGTCATGTTACTAAATTCCGCCCCCATGGTCATGTCAGTAACTTCTGCCTATGGTCATGTTGGCTAATTCCACCCATGGTCATGTCAGTAAATTCTGCCCATGGTCATGTTGGCTAATTCCACCCATGGTCATGTTACTAAATTCTGCCTATGGTCATGGTCATGCCTATGGTCATGTTAATAAATCTGCCCATGGTCATGTTCCTAAATTCTATGGTCATGTCATGGTCATGTCAGTAAATTCTGCCTTTGGTCATGTTACTAAATTCTGCCATGGTCATGTTGGAAATTCAGCCCATGGTCATGTCACTAAATTCCACCTATGGTCATGTTACTAAATTCTGCCCATGGTCATGTCAACTAAATTCTGCCCATGGTCATGTCACTAAATTCTGCCCATGGTCATGTTGGCTAATTCCACCCATGGTCATGTTACTAATGGTTCTGCCTATGGTCATGTTGGCTAATTCTGCCTATGGTCATGTTACTAAATTCTGCCTATGGTCATGTTACTAAATTCCACCTATGGTCATGTCAGTAACTTCTGCCTATGGTCATGTTGGCTAAATTCCACCCATGGTCATGTTACTAAATTCTGCCTATGGTCATGTTGGCTAATTCTGCCCATGGTCATGTTATAAATTCCTACCTATGGTCATGTTAGTAAATCTGCCTATGGTCATGTTACTAAATTCTGCCCATGGTCATGTTGGCTAATTCCGCCCATGTTGTCATGTTGGCTGGCTGGTGGTGACACGTCAGACCCGGAAGAAACACACAGACAGATCGGTGGTGATGAGTAGCTGAGTCTAAATGGTAGCACTCAGCGCCCATTAACAAAATAAAAGGTTTAAACAGACACAAAAACAGGACATGGCACTTCACGCCAAAATAAAAGACAAACAAAACGTACTAACACACAAAACAAGCGGACTGAACGTTTAAACAAGTACCGTGCTGGCACTTCCAGCACGCTGTAGCAATTGTTATTCTTTAGCTGTATTTCTCCTTTCTCTCTCTCCCGTTCTCCACTCTCGAACACCCAACCCCGAGTTAATGAAACGTGCATCTATTTATGCAGTTGTACCGAGAGTCGATTGCTAGTCAATCATTCATTTGGAATCTCGGTACACCTGCACGTGAATTAATTAAGTGTACTCCCTATGACCACACATTACATTTTAACCAGCACGTGAAGTGATCTGTTTGTGCCTAAATACAAATCTACCTTTTTAAATACACGTGAAACACAGACCCGTTTATATCCTGTGTACCAATCTCTATACACCAACATTAACACACGCCCATACAACACAGAAATGCACACAGGGGTGGAGCACATTGCCACATCATGTTACTAAATTCTGCCTATGGTCATGTTACTAAATTCTGCCTATGGTCATGTTACTAAATTCTGCCTATGGTCATGTAACTAAGTTCCGCCCATGGTCATGTTGGCTAATTCCTCCTATGGTCATTTTGGCTAATTCCACCTATGGTAATGTTGGCTAATTCTGCCTATGGTCATGTCAGTAACTTCTGCCTATGGTCATGTTGGCTAATTCCTCCCATGGTCATGTCAGTAACTTCTGCCTATGGTCATGTAAATTCTCCCATGGTCATGTCAGTAACTTCTGCCCATGGTCATGTTGGCTAATTCCTCCTATGGTCATGTTGGCTAATTCCGCCTATGGTCATGTTGGTAATTCTGCCTATGGTCATGTTACTAAATTCTGCCTATGGTCATGGTCATGTTACTAAATTCCGCCCATGGTCATGTTGGCTAATTCCTCCTATGGTCATTTTAACTAATTCCACCTATGGTCATGTTGGCTAATTCTGCCTATGGTCATGTTACTAAATTCTGCCAGTATGGGTCATGTTGGCTAATTCCGCCCATGGTCATGTTACTAAATTCCTGCCTATGGTCATGTTCAAATTTCTGCCTATGGTCATGTCACTAACTTCTGCCTATGGTCATGTCTTCTCCATGGTCAACTAATTCATGCCATGGTCATGTTGGCTAATTCTGCCCATGGTCATGTCAGTAACTTCTGCCTATGGTCATGTTGGCTAAATCTGCCTATGGTCATGTTACTAAATTCTACCCATGGTCATGTTACTAAATTCTGCCTATGGTCATGTTGTCCACCCATGGTCATGTTACTAAATTCTGCCCATGGTCATGTCACTAAATGGACATGTTCCTTCCCCTATGGTCACTAAATTCCCCATGGTCATGTCAGTAAATTCTGCCTATGGTCATGTTACTAAATTCCACCCATGGTCATGTCAACTAAATTCTGCCTATGGTCATGTTAATTCTAATGGTCATGTTGGCTAATTCCGCCCCTTGGTCATGTTACTAAATTCCTGGTCATGGTCATGTTGGTCTAATTCCGCCCATGGTCATGTTACTAAATTCCACCTATGGTCATGTCACTAAATTCTGCCATGGTCATGTCACTAAATTCTACCTTTGGTCATGTTACTAATTCTGCCAATGGTCATGTTGTAATTCATGGTCATGTCACTAAATCATGGTCATTGTCAAAATTCTGCCTATGGTCATGTAACTAAATTCCTGCCCATGGTCATGTTGGCTAATTCTGCCCATGGTCATGTTACTAAATTCCATGGTCATGGTCATGTTACTAAATGGTCATTCCCCATGGTCATGTTACTAAATTCTGCCTATGGTCATGTTGGTAAATTCCTGCCCATGGTCATGTTGGCTAAATTCCACCCATGGTCATGTCCGTAAATTCTGCCTTTGGTCATGTTGGCTAATTCTGCCCATGGCCATATTTACTAAATTCCGCCTATGGTCCTGTCAGTAACTTCTGCCTATGGCCATGTTACTAAATTTCGCCCATGGTCATGTTGGCTAATTCCGCCCATGGTCATGTGTCACAAGGCTGGCTGAGTGGTGACACGTCAGACCCGGAAGAGACACACAGACAGATGGTGGTGATGAGTAGCTGAGTCTAAATGGTAGCACTCAGCGTTTATTAACAAAATAAAAGGTTTAAACAGACACAAAAACAGGACACGGCACTTCACGCCAAAATAAAAAGACAAACAAAACGTACTAACACACAAAACAAGCGGACGAACGTTTAAACAAGTACCGTGCTGGCACTTCCAGCACGCTGTAGCAATTGTTATTCTTTAGCTGTATTTCTCCTTTCTCTCTCCCGTTCTCCACTCTCGAACACCCAACCCCGAGTTAATGAAACGTGCATCTATTTATGCAGTTGTACCGAGAGTCGATTGCTAGTCAATCATTCAATTGGAATCTCGGTACACCTGCACGTGAATTAATTAAGTGTACTCCTTTGACCACACATTACATTTTAACCAGCACGTGAAGTGATCTGTGCCACCTCGTGCCTAAATACAAATCTACCTTTTTAAATACACGTGAAACACAGACCCGTTTATATCCCGTGTACCAATCTCTATACACCAACATTAACACACGCAACATACAACACAGAAATGCACACAGGGGTGGAGCACATTGCCACATCATGTTACTAAATTCTGCCTATGGTCATGTTACTAAATTCTGCCTATGGTCATGTTACTAAATTCTGCCTATGGTCATGTAACTAAGTTCCGCCCATGGTCATGTTGGCTAATTCCTCCTATGGTCATTTTGGCTAATTCCACCTATGGTAATGTTGGCTAATTCTGCCTATGGTCATGTTACTAAATTCTGCCCATGGTCATGTTGGCTAATTCCGCCTATGGTCATGTCAGTGACTTCTGCCTATGGTCATGTTGGCTAATTCCTCCCATGGTCATGTCAGTAACTTCTGCCTATGGTCATGTTGGCTAATTCCTCCTATGGTCATGTTGGCTAATTCCGCCTATGGTCATGTCACTAAATTCTGCCTATGGTCATGTTGGCTAATTCTGCCTATGGTCATGTTGGCTAATTCCACCTATGGTCATGTTGGCTAATTCCTCCCTATGGTCATGTTACTAAATTCCACCTATGGTCATTGGCTAATTCTGCCTAATTCTTCTGCCATGGTCATGTCAGTGACACCTGCCCTATGGTCATGTTGGCTAATTCCTCCCATGGTCATGTCTGTAACTTCTGCCTATGGTCATGTTGGCTAATTCCTCCCATGGTCATGTTACTAAATTCCGCCTGGTCATGTCAGTAATTGTCTGCCTATGGTCATGTTACTAAATTCCGCCCATGGTCATCCGCCTATGGTCATGTTGGCTAATTCCGCTGGTCATGTTACTAAATTCCGCCTATGGTCATGGTTTTTCATGTGTTCAAATTCCGTAAATTCCGCCCATGGTCATGTTAGTAAATTCTGCCTATGGTCATGTTACTAAATTCCTCCCATGGTCATGTTTTAAATTCTGCCCATGGTCATGTTACTAAATTCATGCCCATGGTCATGTCACTAAATTCCGCCCATGGTCATGTTACTAAATTCCTATGGTCATGTTACTAATGGTCATGTTACTAAATTCTGCCTATGGTCATGTTCTAAATTCCACCTATGGTCATGTCACTAATTCCGCCCATGGTCATGTTGGATAATAATTCCACCTATGGTCATGTTACTAAATTCCTATGGTCATGTCACTAAATTCTGCCTATGGTCATGTTGGCTAATTCCACCCATGGTCATGTCAAATTCTGCCTATGGTCATGTTGGAAATTCCACCCATGGTCATGTCAGTAAATTCTGCCTATGGTCATGTTACTAATTCCACCCATGGTCATGTCAGTAACTTCTGCCTATGGTCATGTCACTAAATTCCCCATGGTCATGTTGGCTAATTTCTGCCAATGGTCATGTTGGATAATTCAGCCTATGGTCATGTCACTAAATTCTGCCTATGGTCATGTCACTAATTCCACCTATGGTCATGTCACTAAATTCCGCCTATGGTCATGTTGGCTAATTCCACCTATGGTCATGTTGGCTAATTCCGCCCATGGTCATGGTCAATTCCACCCATGGTCATGTCTTCTGCCTATGGTCATGTTACTAAATTCCGCCCATGGTCATGTTACTAAATTCCGCCTATGGTCATGTCAGTAACTTCTGCCTATGGTCATGTTGGCTATTTCCACCCATGGTCATGTCCGTAACTTCTGCCTTTGGTCATGTTGGCTAATTCTGCCCATGGTCATGTTACTAAATTCCGCCTATGGTCCTGTCAGTAACTTCTGCCTATGGCCATGTTACTAAATTTCGCCCATGGTCATGTTGGCTAATTCCGCCCATGGTCATGTGTCACAAGGCTGGCTGAGTGGTGACACGTCAGACCCGGAAGAAACACACAGACAGACGGTGGTGATGAGTAGCTGAGTCTAAATGGTAGCACTCAGCGTTTAACAACAAAATAAAAGGTTTAAACAGACACAAAAAACAGGACATGGCACTTCACGCCAAAATAAAAAGACAAACAAAACGTACTAACACACAAAACAAGCGGACGAACGTTTAAACAAGTACCGTGCTGGCACTTCCAGCACGCTGTAGCAATTGTTATTCTTTAGCTGTATTTCTCCTTTCTCTCTCTCCCGTTCTCCACTCTCGAACACCCAACCCCGAGTTAATGAAACGTGCATCTATTTATGCAGTTGTACCGAGAGTCGATTGCTAGTCAATCATTCATTTGGAATCTCGGTACACCTGCACGTGAATTAATTAAGTGTACTCCGTGACCACACATTACATTTTAACCAGCACGTGAAGTGATCTGTGCCACCTCGTGCCTAAATACAAATCTACCTTTTTTTAAATACACGTGAAACACAGACCCGTTTATATCCCGTGTACCAATCTCTATACACCAACATTAACACACGCAACATACAACACAGAAATGCACACAGGGGTGGAGCACATTGCCACATCATGTTACTAAATTCTGCCTATGGTCATGTTACTAAATTCTGCCTATGGTCATGTTACTAAATTCTGCCTATGGTCATGTAACTAAGTTCCGCCCATGGTCATGTTGGCTAATTCCTCCTATGGTCATTTTGGCTAATTCCACCTATGGTAATGTTGGCTAATTCCACCTATGGTCATGTCAGTGACTTCTGCCTATGGTCATGTTGGCTAATTCCTCCCATGGTCATGTCAGTAACTTCTGCCTATGGTCATGTTGGCTAATTCCTCCTATGGTCATGTCAGTAACTTCTGCCTATGGTCATGTTGGCTAATTCCTCCCTATGGTCATCATATGGTCATGTCAGTAAATTCTGCCCATGGTCATGTTGGCTAATTCCACCTATGGTCATGTTGGCTAATTCCGCCTATGGTCATGTTGGCTAATTCCTGCCTATGGTCATGTTGGCTAAATTCCACCTATGGTCATGTTGGCTAATTCTGCCTATGGTCATGTTGGTAATTCCGCCCATGGTCATGTTACTAATTCTGCCTATGGTCATGTTGGCTAAATTCTGCCTATGGTCATGTCAGTAATTCTGCCTATGGTCATGTTGGCTAATTCCTCCCATGGTCATGTCAGTAACTTCTGCCTATGGTCATGTTGGCTAATTTTGCCTATGGTCATGTTACTAAATTCTGCCTATGGTCATGTCACTAAATTCTGCCTATGGTCATGTTACTAAATTCCTGCCTATGGTCATGTTACTAAATTCATGGTCATGTTGGCTAATTTCCGCCCATGGTCATGTTAACTAAATTCCACCTATGGTCATGTTAGTAATTCTGCCTATGGTCATGTTACTAAATTCCGCCCATGGTCATGTTACTAATTCCGCCCATGGTCATGTCAGTAAATTCTGCCTATGGTCATGTTGGCTAATTCCTTTCCCATGGTCATGTTAGTAACTTCTGCCTATGGTCATGTTCTAAATTCCGCCTATGGTCATGTCAGTAAATTCTGCCCATGGTCATGTTGGCTAATTCCGCCTATGGTCATGTTACTAAATTCCGCCTATGGTCATGTTGGCTAATTCCGGGTCATGTTGGCTTCCACCTATGGTCATGTTGGTAAATTCCACCTATGGTCATGTCACCATGGTCATGTTACTAAATTCTGCCTATGGTCATGTCACTAAATTCTGCCTATCATGTTGTGTTACTAAATTCTGCCTATGGTCATGTTGGCTAAATTCAGCCTATGGTCATGTCACTAAATTCTGCCTATGGTCATGTTGGCTAAATTCTACCCATGGTCATGTTTTATTAATTCCACCCATGGTCATGTTGGCTAATTCATATGGTCATGTCAGCTAATTCCACCCATGGTCATGTCAGTAACTTCTGCCTATGGTCATGTTACTAAATTCCACCCATGGTCATGTCAGTCATGGTCATGTTCACTAATTCTACCCATGGTCATGTCACTAAATGGTCATGTTGGCTAATTCTACCTGGTCATGTTACTAGATTCTGCCAATGGTCATGTTGGATAATTCAGCCCATGGTCATGTCACTAAATTCCGCCTATGGTCATGTCACTAAATTCCGCCTATGGTCATGTTACTAAATTCCGCCCATGGTCATGTAACTAAATTCCGCCTATGGTCATGTTGGCTAATTCCACCCATGGTCATGTGACTAAATTCCACCCATGGTCATGTCGGCTAATTCTGCCTATGGTCATGTTAGCTAATTCCGCCCATGGTCATGTTACTAAATTCCGCCTATGGTCATCATGTCAGTAACTTCTGCCTATGGTCATGTTGGCTATTTCCACCCATGGTCATGTCCGTAACTTCTGCCTTTGGTCATGTTGGCTAATTCTGCCCATGGTCATGTTACTAAATTCCGCCTATGGTCCTGTCAGTAACTTCTGCCTATGGCCATGTTACTAAATTTCGCCCATGGTCATGTTGGCTAATTCCGCCCATGGTCATGTGTCACAAGGCTGGCTGAGTGGTGACACGTCAGACCCGGAAGAAACACACAGACAGACGGTGGTGATGAGTAGCTGAGTCTAAATGGTAGCACTCAGCGTTTATTAACAAAATAAAAGGTTTAAACAGACACAAAAACAGGACACGGCACTTCACGCCAAAATAAAAAGACAAACAAAACGTACTAACACACAAAACAAGCGGACGAACGTTTAAACAAGTACCGTGCTGGCACTTCCAGCACGCTGTAGCAATTGTTATTCTTTAGCTGTATTTCTCCTTTCTCTCTCCCCGTTCTCCACTCTCGAACACCCAACCCCGAAGTTAATGAAACGTGCATCTATTTATGCAGTTGTACCGAGAGTCGATTGCTAGTCAATCATTCATTTGGAATCTCGGTACACCTGCACGTGAATTAATTAAGTGTACTCCCGTGACCACACATTACATTTTAACCAGCACGTGAAGTGATCTGTGCCACCTCGTGCCTAAATACAAATCTACCTTTTTAAATACACGTGAAACACAGACCCGTTTATATCCCGTGTACCAATCTCTATACACCAACATTAACACACGCAACATACAACACAGAAATGCACACAGGGTGGAGCACATTGCCACATCATGTTACTAAATTCTGCCTATGGTCATGTTACTAAATTCTGCCTATGGTCATGTTACTAAATTCTGCCTATGGTCATGTAACTAAGTTCCGCCCATGGTCATGTTGGCTAATTCCTCCTATGGTCATTTTGGCTTTCCACCTATGGTCATGTTGGCTAATGGTCATCTAAATTCTATGGTCATGTTGGCTAATTCCGCCTCATGTCAGTGACCTGCATGGTCATGTTGGCTAATTCCTCCCATGGTCATGTCAGTAACTTCTGCCTATGGTCATGTTGGCTAATTCCTCCCATGGTCATGTCACTAAATTCTGCCTATGGTCATGTCAGTAACTTCTGCCTATGGTCATGTTACTAAATTCTGCCTATGGTCATGTAACTAAGTTCCGCCCATGGTCATGTTGGCTAATTCCTCCTATGGTCATTTTGGCTAATTCCACCTATGGTAATGTTGGCTAATTCTGCCTATGGTCATGTTACTAAATTCTGCCATGGTCATGTTGGCTAATTCCGCCTATGGTCATGTCAGTGACACCTGCCTATGGTCATGTTGGCTAATTCCTCCCATGGTCATGTCTGTAACTTCTGCCTATGGTCATGTTGGCTAATTTTGCCCTATGGTCATGTCGGTTAATTCCGCCTATGGTCATGTCAGTAACTTCTACCTATGGTCATGTCAGTAACTTCTGCCTATGGTCATGTTGGCTAATTCTGCCTATGGTCATGTTTCTAAATTCTGCCCATGGTCATGTAACTAAATTCCGCCCATGGTCATGTTAGCTAATTCTGCCCATGGTCATGTTACTAAATTCTGCCATGGTCATGGTCATGTCAGTAACTTCTGCCTATGGTCATGTTACTAAATTCCGCCCATGGTCATGTTACTAAATTCCGCCTATGGTCATGTTACTAAATTCTGCCTATGGTCATGTTACTAAATTCCGCCTATGGTCATGTCATGTTAAATTCTAAATTCCCATGGTCATGTTCCTAAATTCCGCCATGGTCATGTTGGCTAAATTCTGCCCATGGTCATGTTGGCTAATTCCACCCATGGTCATGTCACTAAATTCTGCCTATGGTCATGTTGGCTAATTCCACCCATGGTCATGTCACTAAATTCTGCCTATGGTCATGTTGGCTAATTCCCATGGTCATGTCAAATTCCACCCATGGTCATGTTACTAAATTCTGCCCATGGTCATGTTACTAAATTCCGCCCATGGTCATGTCACTAAATTCCGCCTATGGTCATGTTACTAAATTCTGCCTATGGTCAATGTTGGTCATGTAAAATTCCGCCTATGGTCATGTCAGTAAATTCTGCCTATGGTCATGTTGGCTAAATTCTGCCCATGGTCATGTTCACTAAATTCCACCTATGGTCATGTTGGCTAATTCTGCCCATGGTCATGTTGGCTAAATTCCACCCATGGTCATGTCACTAAAACTTCTGCCTAATGGTCATGTTGGTAATTCCTGCCCATGGTCATGTTACTAAATTCTGCCCATGGTCATGTCAGTAAATTCTGCCTATGGTCATGTTGGCTAAATTCTGCCCATGGTCATGTCACTAAAATCCCTGCCCATGGTCATGTCATGTTACTAAGTCAATGGTCATGTTGGCTAAACGGTTCCCCATGGTCATGTTGGCTAAATTCCAACTATGGTCATGTTTAAACAAAACAAAAACCCATGGTCATGTCAAAAAAAATCTGCACTATGGTCATGTTAAACAAGCGGATTCCACCCATGGTCATGTTTCTAATTCCAGCCTATGGTCATGTTTAGCTGTGGTCAAAAACTGGTCATGTTGGCTAATTCTCGGTCATGTTGGCTAATTCCCCGATGTTAATTCTAACATTCAGAACAGCATGGTCATTTAACTAAATTCTGCCCTATGGTCATGTGGTAAATTCTCATGGTCATTCACTAAATTCTGCCTGGTCATGGTCATGTCATTAATTCCTTCCATGGTCATGTTGGTTTAACCACAAACTTGATGGTCATGTTGGCCAAATTCCTCCTAAATTAACAAAAATTTCAACTTAAACAGACAAACCACAGACATGGTCATGTGTAAAAATTCCTATACATGGTCATGTTAACAAATCTGCCTATGGTCATGTCAGAAATTCCTCACATGGTCATGGAACAAATTCCAATGGTCATGTTACTAAATTCTGCCTATGGTCATGTTGGCTAAATTCTGCCTATGGTCATGTTACTAAATTCTGCCTATGGTCATGTTGGCTAATTCCACCCATGGTCATGTTAGCTAAATCTCCCCTATGGTCATGTTGGCTAATTCCACCTATGGTCATGTTGGCTAATTCCACCCCATGGTCATGTTAGTAACTTCTGCCCATGGTCATGTTGGCTAATTCCTCCTATGGTCATGTTGTACTAACACAGGCCCATGGTCATGTTACTAATTTCTGCCTATGGTCATGTTACTAAATTCTGCCCATGGTCATGTTACTAAATTTCCTGCCTATGGTCATGTTGTTCCACCCATGGTCATGTTGGCTAATTCTGCCTATGGTCATGTTACTAAATTCTGCCTATGGTCATGTTGGCTAATTCTGCCTATGGTCATGTTAAAATTCCTCCTATGGTCATGTTACTAAATTCACCTATGGTCATGTTAGCTAAATCTCCTACCCATGGTCATGTTAGTAAATTCATACCTATGGTCATGTTGGCTAATTCTGCCTATGGTCATGTTTCTAAATTCCACCCATGGTCATGTTACTAAATTCCGCCTATGGTCATGTTGGCTAATTCTGCCTATGGTCATGTTACTAAATTCTGCCCATGGTCATGTCACTAAATTCTGCCTATGGTCATGTTACTTCTTCCCTATGGTCATGTTGGCTAATTCCTCCCATGGTCATGTTGGTAAATTCTGCCTATGGTCATGTTACTAAATTCCAGCCCATGGTCATGGTAATTCCGCCCATGGTCATGTTAGTAATTCCTCCTATGGTCATGTTACTAAATTCACCTATGGTCATGTTGGCTAAATTCTCCCATGGTCATGTTAGTAACTTCTGCCTATGGTCATGTTAAAATTCCTCCTATGGTCATGTTACCATGGTCATCGCCCATTCCGCCCATGGTCATGTCAGTAAATTCCTGCCTATGGTCATGTTACTAAATTCTGCCTATGGTCATGTTGGCTAATTCTGCCCATGGTCATGTTTTGGCTAATTCCACCTATGGTCATGTTGGCTAATTCCACCCATGGTCATGTCAGTAACTTCTGCCTATGGTCATGTTGGCTAATTCCTCCCATGGTCATGTCTATAACTTCTGCCTATGGTCATGTTGGCTAATTTTGCCTATGGTCATGTCACTAAATTCTGCCTATGGTCATGTCAGATAATTCCCATGCCCTATGGTCATGTCAGTAAATTCTGCCTATGGTCATGTTGGCTAATTCTGCCTATGGTCATGTTTCTAAATCCGTGGTCATGTAACTAAATTCCTATGGTCATGTTAAATTCCACCCATGGTCATGTTACTAAATTCTGCCTATGGTCATGTTACTAAATTCTGCCTATGGTCATGTTGGCTAAATTCAATGGTCATGTTACTAAATTCCACCTATGGTCATGTCAGTAACTTCTGCCTATGGTCATGTTACTAAATTCTGCCCATGGTTATGTTACTAAATTCCGCCTATGGTCCTGTCAGTAACTTCTGCCTATGGCCATGTTACTAAATTTCGCCCATGGTCATGTTGGCTAATTCCGCCCATGGTCATGTGTCACAAGGCTGGCTGAGTGGTGACACGTCAGACCCGGAAGAAACACACAGACAGACGGTGGTGATGAGTAGCTGAGTCTAAATGGTAGCACTCAGCGTTTATTAACAAAATAAAAGGTTTAAACAGACACAAAAACAGGACACGGCACTTCACGCCAAAATAAAAAGACAAACAAAACGTACTAACACACAAAACAAGCGGACGAACGTTTAAACAAGTACCGTGCTGGCACTTCCAGCACGCTGTAGCAATTGTTATTCTTTAGCTGTATTTCTCCTTTCTCTCTCTCCCGTTCTCCACTCTCGAACACCCAACCCCGAGTTAATGAAACGTGCATCTATTTATGCAGTTGTACCGAGAGTCGATTGCTAGTCAATCATTCATTTGGAATCTCGGTACACCTGCACGTGAATTAATTAAGTGTACTCCCGTGACCACACATTACATTTTAACCAGCACGTGAAGTGATCTGTGCCACCTCGTGCCTAAATACAAATCTACCTTTTTTAAATACACGTGAAACACAGACCCGTTTATATCCTGTGTACCAATCTCTATACACCAACATTAACACACGCAACATACAACACAGAAATGCACACAGGGGTGGAGCACATTGCCACATCATGTTACTAAATTCTGCCTATGGTCATGTTACTAAATTCTGCCTATGGTCATGTTACTAAATTCTGCCTATGGTCATGTAACTAAGTTCCGCCCATGGTCATGTTGGCTAATTCCTCCTATGGTCATTTTGGCTAATTCCACCTATGGTAATGTTGGCTAATTCCACCTATGGTCATGTTGGCTAAATTCTGCCCATGGTCATGTTGGCTAATTCCGCCTATGGTCATGTCAGTGACTTCTGCCTATGGTCATGTTGGCTAATTCCTCCCATGGTCATGTCAGTAACTTCTGCCTATGGTCATGTTGGCTAATTCCTCCTATGGTCACGTCACTAAATTCCGCCCACGGTCATGTCAGTAACTTCTGCCTATGGTCATGTTACTAAATTCTGCCTATGGTCATGTTACTAAATTCTGCCATGGTCATGTTGGCTAATTCCGCCTATGGTCATTTTGGCTAATTCACCTATGGTAATGTTGGCTAATTCTGCCTATGGTCATGTTACTAAATTCTGCCATGGTCATGTTGGCTAATTCCGCCTATGGTCATGTCAGTGACACCTGCCTATGGTCATGTTGGCTAATTCCTCCCATGGTCATGTCTGTAACTTCTGCCTATGGTCATGTTGGCTAATTTTGCCTATGGTCATGTCGGTTAATTCCGCCTATGGTCATGTCAGGCAAATTCTACCTATGGTCATGTCAGTAACTTCTGCCTATGGTCATGTTGGCTAATTCTGCCTATGGTCATGTTTCTAAATTCCGCCCATGGTCATCTAACTAAATTCCGCCCATGGTCATGTTAGCTAATTCCGCCCATGGTCATGTTACTAAATTCCGCCTATGTTCATGTTGGTAAATTCTGCCTATGGTCATGTTAGTAAATTCTGCCTATGGTCATGTTACTAAATTTTTCCCATGGTCATGTTACTAAATTCTGCCTATGGTCATGTTACTAAATTCCACCTATGGTCATGTCAGTAAATTCAAATGGTCATGTTGGCTAAATGGACATGGTTGTCAGTAAATTCCGCCTATGGTCATGTTACTAAATTCCGCCTATGGTCATGTTGGCTAATTCTGCCCATGGTCATGTTGGCTAAATTCCACCTATGGTCATGTCACTAAATTCCGCCTATGGTCATGTTGGCTAATTCCACCCATGGTCATGTCAGTAACTTCTGCCTATGGTCATGTTGGCTAATTCTGCCATGGTCATGTCACTAAATTCTGCCTATGGTCATGTTGGCTAATTCCACCCATGGTCATGTCAGTAACTTCTACCTATGGTCATGTCACTAATGTTACTAGATGCCCAATGGTCATGTTGGATAATTCAGCCCATGGTCATGTTACTAATTTCTGCCTATGGTCATGTTGGATAATTCCACCCATGGTCATGTCACTAAATTCCGCCTATGGTCATGTCACTAAATTCTGCCTATGGTCATGTTACTAAATTCTGCCCATGGTCATGTAACTAATTCACCTATGGTCATGTTGGCTAATTCCGCCCATGGTCATGTGGATTCTCACTAAATTCCACCCATGGTCATGTCACTAATTCTGCCTATGGTCATGTTACTAAATTCACCCATGGTCATGTTACTAAATTCCGCCTATGGTCATGTCAGTAACTTCTGCCTATGGTCATGTTGGCTAAATTCCACCCATGGTCATGTCAGTAACTTCTGTCATGTTGGCTTTGGTCATGTCCGTATTCTGCCTATGGTCATGTTGGCTAATTCTGCCCATGGTCATGTTACTAAATTCCGCCTATGGTCCTGTCAGTAACTTCTGCCTATGGCCATGTTACTAAATTTCGCCCATGGTCATGTTGGCTAATTCCGCCCATGGTCATGTGTCACAAGGCTGGCTGAGTGGTGACACGTCAGACCCGGAAGAAACACACAGACAGACGGTGGTGATGAGTAGCTGAGTCTAAATGGTAGCACTCAGCGTTTAACAACAAAATAAAAGGTTTAAACAGACACAAAAACAGGACATGGCACTTCACGCCAAAATAAAAAGACAAACAAAACGTACTAACACACAAAACAAGCGGACGAACGTTTAAACAAGTACCGTGCTGGCACTTCCAGCACGCTGTAGCAATTGTTATTCTTTAGCTGTATTTCTCCTTTCTCTCTCTCCCGTTCTCCACTCTCGAACACCCAACCCCGAGTTAATGAAACGTGCATCTATTTATGCAGTTGTACCGAGAGTCGATTGCTAGTCAATCATTCATTTGGAATCTCGGTACACCTGCACGTGAATTAATTAAGTGTACTCCCGTGACCACACATTACATTTTAACCAGCACGTGAAGTGATCTGTGCCACCTCGTGCCTAAATACAAATCTACCTTTTTAAATACACGTGAAACACAGACCCGTTTATATCCCGTGTACCAATCTCTATACACCAACATTAACACACGCAACATACAACACAGAAATGCACACAGGGGTGGAGCACATTGCCACATCATGTTACTAAATTCTGCCTATGGTCATGTTACTAAATTCTGCCTATGGTCATGTTACTAAATTCTGCCTATGGTCATGTAACTAAGTTCCGCCCATGGTCATGTTGGCTAATTCCTCCTATGGTCATTTTGGCTAATTCCACCTATGGTAATGTTGGCTAATTCTGCCTATGGTCATGTTACTAAATTCTGCCCATGGTCATGTTGGCTATTCCTCCCATGGTCATGTCAGTGACTTCTGCCTATGGTCATGTTGGCTAATTCCTCCCATGGTCATGTCAGTAACTTCTGCCTATGGTCATGTTGGCTAATTCCTCCTATGGTCACGTCACTAAATTCCGCCCACGGTCATGTCAGTAACTTCTGCCTATGGTCATGTTACTAAATTCTGCCTATGGTCATGTAACTAAGTTCCGCCCATGGTCATGTTGGCTAATTCCTCCTATGGTCATTTTGGCTAATTCCACCTATGGTAATGTTGGCTAATTCTGCCTATGGTCATGTTACTAAATTCTGCCATGGTCATGTTGGCTAATTCCGCCTATGGTCATGTCAGTGACACCTGCCTATGGTCATGTTGGCTAATTCCTCCCATGGTCATGTCTGTAACTTCTGCCTATGGTCATGTTGGCTAATTTTGCCTATGGTCATGTCGGTTAATTCCGCCTATGGTCATGTCAGTAACTTCTACCTATGGTCATGTCAGTAACTTCTGCCTAGGGTCATGTTGGCTAATTCTGCCTATGGTCATGTTTCTAAATTCCGCCCATGGTCATCTAACTAAATTCCGCCCATGGTCATGTTAGCTAATTCCGCCCATGGTCATGTTACTAAATTCCGACAATGGTCATGTTACAAAATTCTGTCCTATGGTCATGTTACTAAATTCCGCCTATGATCATGTTACTAAATTCCGCCTCCGGTCATGGTCATGTTACTAAATTCCGCCTATGGTCATGTTACTAAATTCCACCCATGGTCATGTCACTAAATTCTGCTTATGGTCATGTTCCTAAATTCCGCCCCATGGTCATGTCACTAAATTCCGCCCATGGTCATGTTGGTAAATTCTGCCCATGGTCATGTCAGTAAAATTCTGCCTATGGTCATGTTGGCTAATTCTGCCCATGGTCATGTCAGTAACTTCTGCCTATGGTCATGTCACTAAATTCTGCCTTTGGTCATGTTACTAATTCTGCCTATGGTCATGTCACACTTCTGCCTATGGTCATGTTACTAAATTCCACCTATGGTCATGTTGGATAAATTCTGCCTATGGTCATGTCACTAAATTCTGCCTATGGTCATGTTACTAAATTCCGCCTATGGTCATGTTACTAATTCCGCCCATGGTCATGTTACTAAATTCCGCCTATGGTCATGTCACTAAATTCCGCCTATGGTCATGTTACTAAATTCCGCCCATGGTCATGTTGGCTAAATTCTCATGTCCTATGGTCATGTTGGCTAATTCCCGCCCATGGTCATGTCACTAAATGGTCATGTCACTAAATTCCGCCTATGGTCATGTTAGCTATTTCCGCCCATGGTCATGTTACTAAATTCCGCCTATGGTCATGTCAGTAACTTCTGCCTATGGTCATGTTGGCTATTTCCACCCATGGTCATGTCCGTAACTTCTGCCTTTGGTCATGTTGGCTAATTCTGCCCATGGCCATGTTACTAAATTCCGCCTATGGTCCTGTCAGTAACTTCTGCCTATGGCCATGTTACTAAATTTCGCCCATGGTCATGTTGGCTAATTCCGCCCATGGTCATGTGTCACAAGGCTGGCTGAGTGGTGACACGTCAGACCCGGAAGAAACACACAGACAGATTTGTGGTGATGAGTAGCTGAGTCTAAATGGTAGCACTCAGCGTTTAACAACAAAATAAAAGGTTTAAACAGACACAAAAACAGGACATGGCACTTCACGCCAAAATAAAAAGACAAACAAAACGTACTAACACACAAAACAAGCGGACGAACGTTTAAACAAGTACCGTGCTGGCACTTCCAGCACGCTGTAGCAATTGTTATTCTTTAGCTGTATTTCTCCTTTCTCTCTCCCGTTCTCCACTCTCGAACACCCAACCCCGAGTTAATGAAACGTGCATCTATTTATGCAGTTGTACCGAGAGTCGATTGCTAGTCAATCATTCATTTGGAATCTCGGTACACCTGCACGTGAATTAATTAAGTGTACTCCCGTGACCACACATTACATTTTAACCAGCACGTGAAGTGATCTGTGCCACCCTCGTGCCTAAATACAAATCTACCTTTTTAAATACACGTGAAACACAGACCCGTTTATATCCTGTGTACCAATCTCTATACACCAACATTAACACACGCAACATACAACACAGAAATGCACACAGGGTGGGCACATTGCCACATCATGTTACTAAATTCTGCCTATGGTCATGTTACTAAATTCTGCCTATGGTCATGTTACTAAATTCTGCCTATGGTCATGTAACTAAGTTCCGCCCATGGTCATGTTGGCTAATTCCTCCTATGGTCATTTTGGTAATAATTCCACCTATGGTAATGTTGGCTAATTCCACCTATGGTCATGTTAGTAAATTCTGCCTATGGTCATGTTGGCTAATTCCTCCCATGGTCATGTCAGTAACTTCTGCCTATGGTCATGTTGGTCAATTCCTCCCATGGTCATGGTCATGTAACTAAATTCTGCCTATGGTCATGTTGGCTAATTCCTGGTCATGGTCCCTATGGTCATGTCATGTCATGTCAGTAAATTCTGCCTATGGTCATGTTGGCTAATTCCTGCCTATGGTCATTTTGGCTAATTCCACCTATGGTCATGTTGGCTAATTCTGCCTATGGTCATGTTACTAAATTCTGCCATGGTCATGTTGGCTAATTCCGCCTATGGTCATGTTAGTAAATTCTGCCTATGGTCATGTTGGCTAATTCCTCCCATGGTCATGTCTGTAACATATGGTCATGTTGGCTAATTTTGTCTATGGTCATGTCGGTTAATTCCGCCTATGGTCATGTCAGTAACTTCTACCTATGGTCATGTCAGTAACTTCTGCCTATGGTCATGTTGGCTAATTCTGCCTATGGTCATGTTTCCGCTAAATTCCGCCCATGGTCATGTAACTAAATTCTGCCTATGGTCATGTTAGTAATTCTGCCTATGGTCATGTTACTTAAATTCTATGGTCATGTTGGCTAAATTCTGCCTATGGTCATGTTACTAAATTCCTGATGGTCATGTTACTAAATTCCATGTTATGGTCATGGTCATGTTACTAAATTCTTCCCATGCAGTCATGTTACTAAATTCCGCCTATGGTCATGTTACTAAATTCCACCCATGGTCATGTCACTAAATTCCACCCATGGTCATGTTCCTAAATTCATACCTTTGGTCATGTTACTAAATTCTGCCAATGGTCATGCCTGGTCATGTTCACTAAATGGTCATGTAACTAAATTCGCCCATGGTCCCATGGTCATGTCATGTAATTCCCCCCCATGGTCATGTTGGTAAATTCTGCCCATGGTCATGTTGGTAAATTCCACCTATGGTCATGTCAGTAACTTCTGCCTATGGTCATGTTGGCTAATTCCACCCATGGTCATGTCAGTAACTTCTGCCTATGGTCATGTCACTAAATTCTACCTTTGGTCATGTTACTAGATTCTGCCAATGGTCATGTTGGATAATTCAGCCTATGGTCATGTCACTAAATTCCGCCTATGGTCATGTTACTAAATTCCGCCCATGGTCATGTTAACTAAATTCCGCCCATGGTCATGTCAACTAAATTCTGCCTATGGTCATGTTGGCTAATTCCACCCATGGTCATGTCTCTAAATTCCACCCATGGTCATGTTGGCTAATTCTGCCTATGGTCATGTTAGCTTCCCTATGGTCATGTTACTAAATTCCGCCTATGGTCATGTCAGTAACTTCTGCCTATGGTCATGTTGGCTAATTCCACCCATGGTCATGTCATGTAACTTCTGCCTATGGTCATGTTGGCTAATTCTGCCCATGGTCATGTTACTAAATTCGCCTATGGTCCTGTTAGTAACTTCTGCCTATGGTCATGTTACTAAATTGCCTATGGCCATGCCCATGGTCATGTTGGCTAAATTCCCCATGGTCATGTGTCACAAGGCTGGCTGAGTGGTGACACGTCAGACCCGGAAGAAACACACAGACAGACGGTGGTGATGAGTAGCTGAGTCTAAATGGTAGCACTCAGCGTTTAACAACAAAATAAAAGGTTTAAACAGACACAAAAAACAGGACATGGCACTTCACGCCAAAATAAAAAGACAAACAAAACGTACTAACACACAAAAACAAGCGGACGAACGTTTAAACAAGTACCGTGCTGGCACTTCCAGCACGCTGTAGCAATTGTTATTCTTTAGCTGTATTCTTCCTTTCTCTCTCCCCGTTCTCCACTCTCGAACACCCAACCCCGAGTTAATGAAACGTGCATCTATTTATGCAGTTGTACCGAGTCGATTGCTAGTCAATCATTCATTTGGAATCTCGGTACACCTGCACGTGAATTAATTAAGTGTACTCCCGTGACCACACATTACATTTTAACCAGCACGTGAAGTGATCTGTGCCACCTCGTGCCTAAATACAAATCTACCTTTTTAAATACACGTGAAACACAGACCCGTTTATATCCCTGTACCAATCTCTATACACCAACATTAACACACGCAACATACAACACAGAAATGCACACAGGGGTGGAGCACATTGCCACATCATGTTACTAAATTCTGCCTATGGTCATGTTACTAAATTCTGCCTATGGTCATGTTACTAAATTCTGCCTATGGTCATGTAACTAAGTTCCGCCCATGGTCATGTTGGCTAATTCCTCCTATGGTCATTTTGGCTAATTCCACCTATGGTAATGTTGGCTAATTCCACCTATGGTCATGTCAGTAACTTCTGCCCATGGTCATGTTGGCTAATTCCTCCTATGGTCATGTCAGTAACTTCTGCCTATGGTCATGTTGGCTAATTCCTCCTATGGTCATGTCACTAAATTCTGCCTATGGTCATGTTGGCTAATTCCTGCCTATGGTCATGTTTGGCTAAATTCTGCCTATGGTCATGTCAGTAAATCCTGCCTATGGTCATGTTAAATTCTGCCTATGGTCATGTTGGCTAATTCCGCCTATGGTTGTTGGCTAATTCCTCCTATGGTCATTTTGGCTAAATTCCACCTATGGTCATGTTGGCTAATTCTGCCTATGGTCATGTTACTAAATTCTGCCATGGTCATGTTGGCTAATTCCCACCTATGGGTCATGTCAGTGACACCTGCCTATGGTCATGTTGGCTAATTCCTCCCATGGTCATGTCTGTAAATTCTGCCTATGGTCATGTTGGCTAATTTCTGCCTATGGTCATGTTGTAAATTCTGCCTATGGTCATGTTTCTAAATTCCGCCCATGGTCATGTCAAAATTCCTATATGGTCATGTTAGTAACTTCTGCCTATGGTCATGTTGGCTAAATTCTGCCTATGGTCATGTTACTAAATTCTGCCATGGTCATGTTGGCTAATTCATGCCTATGGTCATGTCACTAAATTCTGCCCATGGTCATGTCACTAAATTCTGCCTATGGTCATGTTCAAAATTCCACCCATGGTCATGTTACTAAATTCTGCCTATGGTCATGTTGGCTAATTCCACCCATGGTCATGTCAGTAAAAATTCCGCCTATGGTCATGTCAGTAAATTCTGCCTATGGTCATGTTGGCTATTTCTGCCATGGTCATGTGGTCATGTTATAAATTCTGCCTATGGTCATGTTCTAAATTCCGCCTATGGTCATGTCAGTAACTTCTGCCTATGGTCATGTTGGCTAATTCCACCTATGGTCATGTCAGTAATTCTGCCTTTGGTCATGTTGGCTAATTCTGCCCATGGTCATGTTAAATTAAATTCCGCCCCCCATGGTCATGTCAGTAACTTCTGCCTATGGCCATGTTACTAAATTTCGCCCATGGTCATGTTGGCTAATTCCGCCCATGGTCATGTGTCACAAGGCTGGCTGGTGGTGACATGTCAGACCCGGAAGAAACACACAGACAGGCGGTGGTGATGAGTAGCTGAGTCTAAATGGTAGCACTCAGCGTTTATTAACAAAATAAAAGGTTTAAACAGACACAAAAACAGGACATGGCACTTCACGCCAAAATAAAAAGACAAACAAAACGGTCTAACACACAAAACAAGCGGATGGTCGTTTAAACAAGTACCGTGCTGGCACTTCCAGCACGCTGTAGCAATTGTTATTCTTTAGCTGTATTTCTCCTTTCTCTCTCCCGTTCTCCACTCTGGTCATGTCACCCAACCCCGAGTTAATGAAACGTGCATCTATTTATGCAGTTGTGCCGAGTGGTCATGCTAGTCAATCATTCATTTGGAATCTCGGTACACCTGCATGGTCGTGAATTAATTAAGTGTACTCCCGTGACCACACATTACATTTTAACCAGCATGTGAAGTGATCTGTGCCACCTATGTGCCTAAATACAAATCTACCCTTTTAAATACACGTGAAACACAGACCCGTTTATATCCCGTGTACCAATCTCTATACACCAACATTAACACACGCAACATACAACACAGAAATGCACACAGGGGTGGAGCACATTGCCACATCATGTTACTAAATTCTGCCTATGGTCATGTTACTAAATTCTGCCTATGGTCATGTTACTAAATTCTGCCTATGGTCATGTAACTAAGTTCCGCCCATGGTCATGTTGGCTAATTCCTCCTATGGTCATTTTGGCTAATTCCACCTATGGTAATGTTGGCTAATTCTGCCTATGGTCATGTTACTAAATTCTGCCCATGGTCATGTTGGCTAATTCCTCCCATGGTCATGTCAGTGACTTCTGCCTATGGTCATGTTGGCTAATTCCTCCCATGGTCATGTCAGTAACTTCTGCCTATGGTCATGTTGGCTAATTCCTCCCATGGTCATGTTACTAAATTCCGCCCATGGTCATGTCAGTAACTTCTGCCTATGGTCATGTTACTAAATTCTGCCTATGGTCATGTTACTAAGTTCTGCCCATGGTCATGTTGGCTAATTCCTCCTATGGTCATGTTTTGGCTAATTCCACCTATGGTCATGTTGGCTAATTCTGCCTATGGTCATGTTACTAAATTCTGCCATGGTCATGTTGGCTAATTCCGCCTATGGTCATGTCAGTGACTTCTGCCTATGGTCATGTTGGCTAATTCCTCCCATGGTCATGTCTGTAAATTCTGCCTATGGTCATGTTGGCTAATTTTGCCTATGGTCATGTCGGCTAATTCCGCCTATGGTCATGTCAGTAACTTCTACCTATGGTCATGTCAGTAACTTCTGCCTATGGTCATGTTGGCTAATTCTGCCTATGGTCATGTTTCTAAATTCCGCCCATGGTCATGTAACTAAATTCCGCCCATGGTCATGTTACTAATTCCGCCCATGGTCATGTTGGCTAATTCCGCCTATGGTCATGTTACTAACTTCTGCCTATGGTCATGTTACTAAATTCCCCATGGTCATGTCTGTGGTCATTCTAAATTCCTATGGTCATGTTGGCTAATTCTGCCTATGGTCATGTTACTAAATTCTGCCCATGGTCATGTTACTAAATTCCGCCTATGGTCATGTCACTAAATTCCTTCCCTATGGTCATGTCAGTAATTCTGCCCTATGGTCATGTTACTAATTCCGCCCATGGTCATGTTGGCTAATTCTGCCCATGGTCATGTTACTAAATTCCACCTATGGTCATGTCAGTAAATTCTGCCTATGGTCATGTTACTAAATTCCGCCTATGGTCATGGTCATGTTCATGTTACTAATTCCGCCTATGGTCATGTCACTATGGTCATTCTGGCTGGTGGTGACACTCAGACCCGGAAGAAACACACACACAGGCGGTCCGTGATGGTCATGAGTCTAAATGGTAGCATGGTCATGTTTAAAATTCTGCCCATGGTCATGTTACACAAAAAACAGGACATGGTCATGTTGGCTAAAAAGACAAACAAATGTCACTAACACACAAAACAAGGTATGTTTAAATTCAAGTATGGTCATGTCTTCCAGCTTCTGCCTATTCATTTGGCTGTAACCTCCTTTCTCATGTCCCGTTAATTCTGCCTATGGTCATGTTGTTAATTCTGCCTATGGTCATGTCATCTTCTTTATGGTCAGTTGTAATTCTAGCCTATGGTCATGTTGGTCAATCATTCATTTGGAATCGGTACACCTGCCGTCAATTAATTCATTGTACCCATGGTCATGTTACTAAATTCTGCCCATGCATGTGAAGTGATCTGTGGTCCTGGTCGTGCCTAAATACAAATCTACCTTTTTAAATACAAATGGTCAGACCCGCCCCTTATGGTCCTGTTGGCAATCTCTATACACCAACATGGTCATGTTACGCAACATACAACACATGGTCATGGGTGGAGCACATTCCAGCATGGTCATGTTACTAAATTCTGCCTATGGTCATGTTACTAAATTCTGCCTATGGTCATGTTACTAAATTCTGCCTATGGTCATGTAACTAAGTTCGCCCATGGTCATGTTGGCTAATTCCTCCCCATGGTCATGTTGGCTAATTCCACCTATGGTAATGTTGGCTAATTCTGCCTATGGTCATGTTACAGTAAATTCTGCCTATGGTCATGTTGGCTAATTCCACCTATGGTCATGTCAGTTTTAAATTCTGCCTATGGTCATGTTGGCTAATTCCTCCCATGGTCATGTCAGTAACTTCTGCCTATGGTCATGTTGGCTAATTCATCCCCATGGTCATGTCACTAAATTCTGCCTATGGTCATGTCAGTAAATTCTGCCTATGGTCATGTTACTAAATTCTGCCTATGGTCATGTAACTAAATTCTGCCCATGGTCATGTTGGCTAATTCCTCCTGGTCATTTTGGCTAATTCCACCTATGGTCATGTTGGCTAATTCTGCCTATGGTCATGTTACTAAATTCTGCCATGGTCATGTTGGCTAATTCCGCCTATGGTCATGTCAGTACACCTGCCTATGGTCATGTTGGCTAATTCCTCCCATGGTCATGTCTGTAAATTCTGCCTATGGTCATGTTGGCTAATTCTGCCTATGGTCATGTTTACTAAATTCCGCCTATGGTCATGTCAGTAACTTCTACCTATGGTCATGTCAGTAACTTCTGCCTATGGTCATGTTGGCTAATTCTGCCTATGGTCATGTTTCTAAATTCTGCCCATGGTCATGTTACTAAATTCCGCCCCTATGGTCATGTTAGCTAATTCCGCCTATGGTCATGTTACTAAATTCCAACTATGGTCATGTTGGCTAAATTCCGCCTATGGTCATGTTGGCTAAATTCTGCCCATGGTCATGTTGGCTAAATTCCACCCATGGTCATGTTACTAAATTCTTCCTATGGTCATGTTGGCTAATTCCGCCCATGGTCATGTTACTAAATTCCGGGTCATGTCAGTAACTTCTGCCCATGGTCATGTTGGCTAAATTCCACCCATGGTCATGTCACTAACTTCTGCCTATGGTCATGTTGGCTAATTCTGCCCATGGTCATGTTACTAAATTCCGCCTATGGTCATGTCAGTAATTCTGCCTATGGTCATGTTACTAAATTCTGCCCATGGTCATGTTGGCTAATTCAGCCCATGGTCATGTGTCCAAGGCTGGTCATGTTGGTAATTCCAGACCGGTCAAGAAACACACAGACAGAGCGGTGGTGATGAGTAATTGAGTCTATGGTCATGTTGGCGTTTATTAACAAAATGGTCATTTAAACAGATTCTGCCTATGGACATGTCAATTCACCTATGGTCATAAAAGACAAACAAAATGGTCATAACACAAAAACAAGGTCGGATTCTGCCGGTTTTCTGCCAAGTGGTCATGTTGGCAATTCCATGGTCATGTTGTAGCAATTGTTATTCTTTAGCTGTGTTTCTCCTAATTCTCCTATGGTCATCCACTCTGGAACACCCAACCCCTATGGTCATGAAACGTAAATTCCGCCCCATTGGTCATGTCAGTCAATCATTCATTTGGAATCTCGGTACACCTGCATGTTGGACTAAATTCTACCCCGTGGTCATGTTGGCTACATTTTAACCAGCACGTGAAGTGATCTGTGCCACCCGCCTAAATGGTCATGTTTTTTAAATACACGTTCTGCACATGGTCATGTTATATCCTCCGCCTATGGTCATGTTCAACATTAACACACCAATGGTCATGTTTAGAAATTCACACTATGGTCATGCACAAATGCCACATCATGTTACTAAATTCTGCCTATGGTCATGTTACTAAATTCTGCCTATGGTCATGTTACTAAATTCTGCCCATGGTCATGTAACTAAATTCCGCCCATGGTCATGTTGGCTAATTCCTCCTATGGTCATTTTGGCTAATTCCACCTATGGTCATGTTGGCTAATTCCACCTATGGTCATGTCAGTAAATTCTGCCTATGGTCATGTTGGCTAATTCCTCCCATGGTCATGTCAGTAACTTCTGCCTATGGTCATGTTGGCTAATTCCCCCTATGGTCATGTCACCTAATTCTGCCTATGGTCATGTTACTAATTTCTCCTATGGTCATGTCACTAAATTCCGGTCATGTTGGTAAATTCTGCCTATGGTCATGTTAAATAAATTCTGCCCATGGTCATGTTGGCTAAGTTCTATGGTCATTCCACCTTGGTCATGCAGTAATTCCACCTATGGTCATGTTGGCTAATTCTGCCTATGGTCATGTTACTAAATTCTGCCATGGTCATGTTGGCTAAATTCCGCCTATGGTCATGTCAGTAAATTCTGCCTATGGTCATGTTGGCTAATTCCTCCCATGGTCATGTCTGTAAATTCTGCCTATGGTCATGTTGGCTAATTTTGCCTATGGTCATGTTGGGTTAATTCCGCCCTATGGTCATGTCTAAATTCTACCTATGGTCATGTTGGTAAATTCTGCCTATGGTCATGTTGGCTAATTCTGCCTATGGTCATGTTGGCTAATTCCTCCCATGGTCATGTCACTAAATTCCGCCCATGGTCATGTTGGCTAATTCCTCCCATGGTCATGTTACTAAATTCCTCCCATGGTCATGTCAGTAAATTCTGCCTATGGTCATGTTACTAAATTCTGCCTATGGTCATGTAACTAAGTTCCGCCCATGGTCATGTTGGCTAATTCCTCCTATGGTCATTTTGGCTAATTCCACCTATGGTAATGTTGGCTAATTCTGCCTATGGTCATGTTACTAAATTCTGCCATGGTCATGTTGGCTAATTCCGCCTATGGTCATGTCAGTGACACCTGCCTATGGTCATGTTGGCTAATTCCTCCCATGGTCATGTCTGTAACTTCTGCCTATGGTCATGTTGGCTAATTTGCCTATGGTCATGTTGGTTAATTCCGCCTATGGTCATGTCAGTAACTTCTACCTATGGTCATGTCAGTAACTTCTGCCTATGGTCATGTTGGCTAATTCTGCCTATGGTCATGTTTTCTAAATTCCGCCCATGGTCATCTAACTAAATTCCGCCCATGGTCATGTTAGCTAATTCCGCCCATGGTCATGTTACTAAATTCCGCCCATGGTCATGTTGGTAAATTCTGCCTATGGTCATGTTACTAATTCCGCCCATGGTCATGTTACTAAATTTTTTCCCATGGTCATGTTACTAAATTCCGCCTATGGTCATGTTACTAAATTCCGCCTATGGTCATGTCAGTAACTTCTGCCTATGGACATGTTCCTAAATTCCGCCTATGGTCATGCCACTAAATTCCGCCCATGGTCATGTTGGCTAATTCCGCCCATGGTCATGTCTCTAAATTCTGCCTATGGTCATGTTGGCTAATTCTGCCCATGGTCATGTCAGTAACTTCTGCCTATGGTCATGTCAGTAACTTCCCTATGGTCATGTCACTAAATCCTGCCTTTGGTCATGTTACTAAATTCTGCCAATGGTCATGTTGGATAATTCAGCCTATGGTCATGTCACTAAATTCCGCCTATGGTCATGTTACTAAATTCCGCCCATGGTCATGTAACTAAATTCTGCCTATGGTCATGTTACTAAATTCTGCCCATGGTCATGTTGGCTAAATTCCACCCATGGTCATGTCTCTAAATTCCCCTATGGTCATGTTGGCTAATTCCACCCATGGTCATGTCAGTAACTTCTGCCTATGGTCATGTTGGCTAATTCCACCCATGGTCATGTCAGTAACTTCTGCCTATGGTCATGTCACTAAATTCTACCTTTGATCATGTTACTAGATTCTGCCAATGGTCATGTTGGATAATTCAGCTTATGGTCATGTCACTAAATTCCGCCTATGGTCATGTTACTAAATTCCGCCTATTGTCATGTTACTAAATTCCGCCCATGGTCATGTAACTAAATTCCGCCTATGGTCATGTTGGCTAATTCCGTCCATGGTCATGTGACGAAATTCCACCCATGGTCATGTCGGCTAATTCTGCCTATGGTCATGTTAGCTATTTCCGCCCATGGTCATGTTACTAAATTCCGCCTATGGTCATGTCAGTAACTTCTGCCTATGGTCATGTTGGCTATTTCCACCCATGGTCATGTCCGTAACTTCTGCCTTTGGTCATGTTGGCTAATTCTGCCCATGGTCATGTTACTAAATTCCGCCTATGGTCCTGTCAGTAACTTCTGCCTATGGCCATGTTACTAAATTTCGCCCATGGTCATGTTGGCTAATTCCGCCCATGGTCATGTGTCACAAGGCTGGCTGAGTGGTGACACGTCAGACCCGGAAGAAACACACAGACAGACGGTGGTGATGAGTAGCTGAGTCTAAATGGTAGCACTCAGCGTTTATTAACAAAATAAAAGGTTTAAACAGACACAAAAACAGGACATGGCACTTCACGCCAAAATAAAAAAAACAAACAAAACGTACTAACACACAAAACAAGCGGACGAACGTTTAAACAAGTACCGTGCTGGCACTTCCAGCACGCTGTAGCAATTGTTATTCTTTAGCTGTATTTCTCCTTTCTCTCTTCCCGTTCTCCACTCTCGAACACCCAACCCCGAGTTAATGAAACGTGCATCTATTTATGCAGTTGTACCGAGAGTCGATTGCTAGTCAATCATTCATTTGGAATCTCGGTACACCTGCACGTGAATTAATTAAGTGTACTCCCGTGACCACACATTACATTTTAACCAGCACGTGAAGTGATCTGTGCCACCTCGTGCCTAAATACAAATCTACCTTTTTAAATACACGTGAAACACAGACCCGTTTATATCCCGTGTACCAATCTCTATACACCAACATTAACACACGCAACATACAACACAGAAATGCACACAGGGGTGGAGCACATTGCCACATCATGTTACTAAATTCTGCCTATGGTCATGTTACTAAATTCTGCCTATGGTCATGTTACTAAATTCTGCCTATGGTCATGTAACTAAGTTCCGCCCATGGTCATGTTGGCTAATTCCTCCTATGGTCATTTTGGCTAATTCCACCTATGGTAATGTTGGCTAATTCTGCCTATGGTCATGTCAGTAACTTCTGCCTATGGTCATGTTGGCTAATTCCTCCTATGGTCATGTCAGTAACTTCTGCCTATGGTCATGTTGGCTAATTCCTCCCATGGTCATGTCACTAAATTCCACCTATGGTCATGTTGGCTAATTCCTCCTATGGTCAACTTACTAAATTCTGCCTATGGTCATGTCACTAAGTTCTGCCTATGGTCATGTTGGCTAATTCTGCCTCCTATGGTCATTCATTTGGCTAATTCCTCCTATGGTCATGTTGGCTAATTCCACCTATGGTCATGTTACTAAATTCTGCCATGGTCATGTTGGCTAATTCCGCCTATGGTCATGTCAGTGACTTCTGCCTATGGTCATGTTGGCTAATTCCTCCCATGGTCATGTCTGTAACTTCTGCCTATGGTCATGTTGGCTAATTTTGCCTATGGTCATGTTGGTTAATTCCGCCTATGGTCATGTCAGTAACTTCTACCTATGGTCATGTCAGTAACTTCTGCCTAGGGTCATGTTGGCTAATTCTGCCTATGGTCATGTTTCTAAATTCCGCCCATGGTCATGTTACTAAATTCCGCCTATGGTCATGTTAGCTAATTCCTGCCCATGGTCATGTTACTAAATTCCGCCCATGGTCATGTTACTAAAATTTTTCCCATGGTCATGTTTACTAAATTCCGCCTATGGTCATGTTACTAAATTTTTTCCATGGTTATGTTACTAAATTCCGCCTATGATCATGTTACTAAATTCCACCTATGGTCATGTCAGTAACTTCTGCCCATGGACATGTTCCTAAATTCCGCCTATGGTCATGTCTAAATTCCGCCCATGGTCCTGTTGGCTAATTCCGCCCATGGTCATGTCTCTAAATTCCGCCTATGGTCATGTTGGCTAATTCTTCTGCCTATGGTCATGTCACTAAATTCTGCCTATGGTCATGTTACTAAATTCTGCCAATGGTCATGTTGGATAATTCAGCCTATGGTCATGTCACTAAAATTCTGCCTATGGTCATGTTACTAAATTCCGCCCATGGTCATGTTGGATAATTCCCTTGGTCATGTAATGGTCATGTCATTAAATTCCTGCCCATGGTCATGTTGGCTAAATTCCACCCATGGTCATGTCTCTAAATTCTGCCTATGGTCATGTTGGCTAATTCCACCCATGGTCATGTCAGTAACTTCTGCCTATGGTCATGTTAACGCTAATTCCACCCATGGTCATGTCAGTAAATTCTGCCTATGGTCATGTCACTAAATTCTACCTTTGATCATGTTACTAGATTCTGCCAATGGTCATGTTGGATAATTCAGCTTATGGTCATGTCACTAAATTCCGCCTATGGTCATGTCACTAAATTCCGCCTATTGTCATGTTACTAAATTCCGCCCATGGGCATGTAACTAAATTCCGCCTATGGTCATGTTGGCTAATTCCGTCCATGGTCATGTGACGAAATTCCACCCATGGTCATGTCGGCTAATTCTGCCTATGGTCATGTTAGCTATTTCCGCCCATGGTCATGTTACTAAATTCCGCCTATGGTCATGTCAGTAACTTCTGCCTATGGTCATGTTGGCTATTTCCACCCATGGTCATGTCCGTAACTTCTGCCTTTGGTCATGTTGGCTAATTCTGCCCATGGTCATGTTACTAAATTCCGCCTATGGTCCTGTCAGTAACTTCTGCCTATGGCCATGTTACTAAATTTCGCCCATGGTCATGTTGGCTAATTCCGCCCATGGTCATGTGTCACAAGGCTGGCTGAGTGGTGACACGTCAGACCCGGAAGAAACACACAGACAGACGGTGGTGATGAGTAGCTGAGTCTAAATGGTAGCACTCAGCGTTTATTAACAAAATAAAAGGTTTAAACAGACACAAAAACAGGACACGGCACTTCACGCCAAAATAAAAAGACAAACAAAACGTACTAACACACAAAACAAGCGGACGAACGTTTAAACAAGTACCGTGCTGGCACTTCCAGCACGCTGTAGCAATTGTTATTCTTTAGCTGTATTTCTCCTTTCTCTCTCTCCCCCGTTCTCCACTCTCGAACACCCAACCCCGAGTTAATGAAACGTGCATCTATTTATGCAGTTGTACCGAGTCGATTGCTAGTCAATCATTCATTTGGAATCTCGGTACACCTGCACGTGAATTAATTAAGTGTACTCCCGTGACCACACATTACATTTTAACCAGCACGTGAAGTGATCTGTGCCACCTCGTGCCTAAATACAAATCTACCTTTTTAAATACACGTGAAACACAGACCCGTTTATATCCTGTGTACCAATCTCTATACACCAACATTAACACACGCAACATACAACACAGAAATGCACACAGGGGTGGAGCACATTGCCACATCAAATTCTGCCTATGGTCATGTTACTAAATTCTGCCTATGGTCATGTTACTAAATTCTGCCTATGGTCATGTAACTAAGTTCACCCATGGTCATGTTGGCTAATTCCTCCTATGGTCATTTTGGCTAATTCCACCTATGGTCATGTTGGCTAATTCTGCCTATGGTCATGTTACTAAATTCTGCCCATGGTCATGTTGGCTAATTCCGCCTATGGTCATGTCAGTGACTTCTGCCTATGGTCATGTTGGCTAATTCCTCCCATGGTCATGTCAGTAACTTCTGCCTATGGTCATGTTGGCTAATTCCTCCTATGGTCATGTCACTAAATTCTGCCTATGGTCATGTTAGTAACTTCTGCCTATGGTCATGTTACTAAATTCTGCCTATGGTCATGTAACTAAGTTCTGCCTATGGTCATGTTGGCTAATTCCTCCTATGGTCATTTGGCTAATTCCACCTATGGTCATGTTGGCTAATTCTGCCTATGGTCATGTTGGCTAAATTCCACCATGGTCATGTTGACAATTCTGCCTATGGTCATGTTAGTAAATTCCCTCCCATGGTCATTCTCTGTAACATGTCCTATGGTCATGTTGGTAATGTTGGCTAATTTTGGTCATGGTCATGTATGGTTAATTCCGCCTATGGTCATGTCAGTAAATTCTACCTATGGTCATGTCAGTAACTTCTGCCTAGGGTCATGTTGGCTAATTCTGCCTATGGTCATGTTTCTAATTCATCCATGGTCATCTAAATTCTAAATTCCGCCCATGGTCATGTTATTAATTCTGCCCATGGTCATGTTACTAAATTCTGCCCATGGTCATGTTACTAAATTCTGCCTATGGTCATGTCAGTAACTTCTGCCTATGGTCATGTTACTAAATTTTTTTTCCCATGGTCATGTTACTAAATTCAGCCCATGGTTATGTTATTCTGCCTATGATCATGTTACTAAATTCCCATGGTCATGTCAGTAACTTCTGCTTATGGACATGTTCCTAAATTCCGCCTATGGTCATGCCACTAAATTCCGCCCATGGTCCTGTTGGCTAATTCCGCCCATGGTCATGTCTCTAAATTCCGCCTATGGTCATGTTGGCTAATTCAGCCCATGGTCATGTCAGTAACTAATGGTCATGTCAGTAATGGCCATGGTCATGTTGGCTAATTCCGCCCATGGTCATGTCACTAAATTCTGGTCCTGTTGAATTCTGTTACTAGATTCTGCCAATGGTCATGTTGGATAATTCAGCCTATGGTCATGTCACTAAATTCCTATGGTCATGTTACTAAATTCCGCCCATGGGCATGTCACTAAATTCCGCCTATGGTCATGTTACTAAATTCTGCCCATGGTCATGTTGGCTAATTCCACCCATGGTCATGTCTCTAAATTCCGCCTATGGTCATGTTGGCTAATTCCACCCATGGTCATGTCAGTAACTTCTGCCTATGGTCATGTTCGCTAATTCCACCCATGGTCATGTCAGTAACTTCTGCCTATGGTCATGTCACTAAATTCTACCTTTGATCATGTTACTAGATTCTGCCAATGGTCATGTTGGATAATTCCTTCATGTTGCTAAATTCCGCCCATGGTCATGTCACTAAATTCCGCCTATGGTCATGTCACTAAATTCTGCCTATGGTCATGTTAATTAAATTCATGCCCATGGTCATGTTACTAAATTCATCCTATGGTCATGTCACTAATTCCGCCCATGGTCATGTTACTCATGTCAGCTAACTTCTGCCTTTGGTCATGTTGGCTAATTCTGCCCATGGTCATGTTACTAAATTCCGCCTATGGTCCTGTCAGTAACTTCTGCCTATGGCCATGTTACTAAATTTCGCCCCATGGTCATGTTGGCTAATTCCGCCCATGGTCATGTGTCACAAGGCTGGCTGAGTGGTGACACGTCAGACCCGGAAGAAACACACAGACAGACGGTGGTGATGAGTAGCTGAGTCTAAATGGTAGCACTCAGCGTTTAACAACAAAATAAAAGGTTTAAACAGACACAAAAACAGGACGGCACTTCACGCCAAAATAAAAAGACAAACAAAACGTACTAACACACAAAAAACAAGCGGACGAACGTTTAAACAAGTACCGTGCTGGCACTTCCAGCACGCTGTAGCAATTGTTATTCTTTAGCTGTATTTCTCCTTTCTCTCTCCCCGTTCTCCACTCTCGAACACCCAACCCCGAGTTAATGAAACGTGCATCTATTTATGCAGTTGTACCGAGAGTCGATTGCTAGTCAATCATTCATTTGGAATCTCGGTACACCTGCACGTGAATTAATTAAGTGTACTCCCGTGACCACACATTACATTTTAACCAGCACGTGAAGTGATCTGTGCCACCTCGTGCCTAAATACAAATCTACCTTTTTTAAATACACGTGAAACACAGACCCGTTTATATCCCCGTGTGTACCAATCTCTATACACCAACATTAACACACGCAACATACAACACAGAAATGCACACAGGGGTGGAGCACATTGCCACATCATGTTACTAAATTCTGCCTATGGTCATGTTACTAAATTCTGCCTATGGTCATGTTACTAAATTCTGCCTATGGTCATGTAACTAAGTTCCGCCCATGGTCATGTTGGCTAATTCCTCCTATGGTCATTTTGGCTAATTCTGCCTATGGTCATGTTACTAAATTCTGCCCATGGTCATGTTGGCTAATTCCGCCTATGGTCATGTCAGTGACTTCTGCCTATGGTCATGTTGGCTAATTCCTCCCATGGTCATGTCAGTAACTTCTGCCTATGGTCATGTTGGCTAATTCCTCCTATGGTCACGTCACTAAATTCCGCCCACGGTCATGTCAGTAACTTCTGCCTATGGTCATGTTACTAAATTCTGCCTATGGTCATGTAACTAAGTTCCGCCCATGGTCATTTTGGCTAATTCCACCTATGGTAATGTTGGCTAATTCTGCCTATGGTCATGTTACTAAATTCTGCCATGGTCATGTTGGCTAATTCCGCCTATGGTCATGTCAGTGACTTCTGCCTATGGTCATGTTGGCTAATTCCTCCCATGGTCATGTCTGTAACTTCTGCCTATGGTCATGTTGGCTAATTTTGCCTATGGTCATGTCGGTTAATTCCGCCTATGGTCATGTCAGTAACTTCTACCTATGGTCATGTCAGTAACTTCTGCCTAGGGTCATGTTGGCTAATTCTGCCTATGGTCATGTTTCTAAATTCCGCCCATGGTCATCTAACTAAATTCCGCCCATGGTCATGTTAGCTAATTCATGGTCATGTTACTAAATTCCGCCCATGGTCATGTTACTAACTTCTGCCTATGGTCATGTTACTAAATTCCGCCCATGGTCATGTTACTAAATTTTTTCCCATGGTTATGTTACTAAATTCCGCCTATGATCATGTTACTAAATTCCACCTACGGTCATGTCAGTAACTTCTGCTTATGGACATGTTCCTAAATTCCGCCTATGGTCATGCCACTAAATTCCGCCCATGGTCCTGTTGGCTAATTCCGCCCATGGTCATGTCTCTAAATTCCGCCTATGGTCATGTTGGCTAATTCAGCCCATGGTCATGTCAGTAACTTCTGCCAATGGTCATGTTGTATAATTCAGCCTATGGTCATGTCACTAAATTCCGCCTATGGTCATGTTACTTTAAATTCTTGCCCATGGTCATGTCACTAAATTCCGCCTATGGTCATGTTACTAAATTCTGCCCATGGTCATGTTGGATAATTCAGCCTATGGTCATGTCACTAATTCCGCCTATGGTCATCCGTTGTTGGCTAATTCCACCCATGGTCATGTCAGTAACTTCTGCCTATGGTCATGTCACTAAATTCCACCCATGGTCATGTTGGCTAATTTCTGCCCATGGTCATGTCACTAATTCTGCCTATGGTCATGTTACTAATTCTGCCAATGGTCATGTTGGATAATTCCCCATGGTCATGTCACTAAATTCGCCTATGGTCATGTTGGCTAATTCCAGCCATGGTCATGTCATAAATTCTGCCTATGGTCATGTTACTAAATTCCGACTTGGTCATGTAACTAAATTCTATGGTCATGGTCATGTTGGCTAATTCCGTCCATGGTCATGTGACTAAATTCCACCCATGGTCATGTCACTAATTCTGCCTATGGTCATGTTACTAAATTCCGCCCATGGTCATGTTACTAAATTCATGCCTATGGTCATGTCAGTAACTTCTGCCTATGGTCATGTTGGCTAAATTCCACCCATGGTCATGTCCGTAAATTCTGCCTTTGGTCATGTTGGCTAATTCTGCCCCATGGTCATGTTACTAAATTCCGCCTATGGTCCTGTCAGTAACTTCTGCCTATGGCCATGTTACTAAATTTCGCCCATGGTCATGTTGGCTAATTCCGCCCATGGTCATGTGTCACAAGGCTGGCTGGTGGTGACACGTCAGACCCGAAGAAACACACAGACAGACGGTGGTGATGAGTAGCTGAGTCTAAATGGTAGCACTCAGCGTTTAACAACAAAATAAAAGGTTTAAACAGACACAAAAACAGGACATGGCACTTCACGCCAAAATAAAAAGACAAACAAAACGTACTAACACACAAAACAAGCGGACGAACGTTTAAACAAGTACCGTGCTGGCACTTCCAGCACGCTGTAGCAATTGTTATTCTTTAGCTGTATTTCTCCTTTCTCTCTCCCGTTCTCCACTCTCGAACACCCAACCCCGAGTTAATGAAACGTGCATCTATTTATGCAGTTGTACCGAGTCGATTGCTAGTCAATCATTCATTTGGAATCTCGGTACACCTGCACGTGAATTAATTAAGTGTACTCCCGTGACCACACATTACATTTTAACCAGCACGTGAAGTGATCTGTGCCACCTCGTGCCTAAATACAAATCTACCTTTTTAATACATGTGAAACACAGACCCGTTTATATCCTGTGTACCAATCTCTATACACCAACATTAACACACGCAACATACAACACAGAAATGCACACAGGGGTGGAGCACATTGCCACATCATGTTACTAAATTCTGCCTATGGTCATGTTACTAAATTCTGCCTATGGTCATGTTACTAAATTCTGCCTATGGTCATGTAACTAAGTTCCGCCCATGGTCATGTTGGCTAATTCCTCCTATGGTCATTTTGGCTAATTCCACCTATGGTAATGTTGGCTAATTCCACCTATGGTCATGTTAGTAAATTCTGCCTATGGTCATGTTGGCTAATTCCTCCCATGGTCATGTCAGTAATTCCTGCCTCATGTCAGTGACTTCTGCCTATGGTCATGTTGGCTAATTCCTCCCATGGTCATGTCAGTAACTTCTGCCTATGGTCATGTTGGCTAATTCCTCCTATGGTCACGTCACTAAATTCCGCCCATGGTCATGTCAGTAACTTCTGCCTATGGTCATGTTGGCTAATTCTGCCTATGGTCATGTTACTAAATTCCGCCCATGGTCATGTTGGCTAATTCCTCCTATGGTCATTTTGGCTAATTCCACCTATGGTAATGTTGGCTAATTCTGCCTATGGTCATGTTACTAAATTCTGCCATGGTCATGTTGGCTAATTCCGCCTATGGTCATGTCAGTGACACCTGCCTATGGTCATGTTGGCTAATTCCTCCCATGGTCATGTCTGTAACTTCTGCCTATGGTCATGTTGGCTAATTTTGCCTATGGTCATGTCATTAATTCCGCCTATGGTCATGTCAGTAAATTCTACCTATGGTCATGTCAGTAACTTCATGGTCATGTCAGTAACTTCTAATTCTGCCTATGGTCATGTTTGGCTAATTCTGCCCATGGTCATGTTACTAAATTCTGCCCATGGTCATGTTACTAAATTCCGCCCATGGTCATGTTACTAAATTCCGCCCATGGTCATGTTACTAAATTCTTTCCCTATGGTCATGTTATGGTTCATATGGTCATGTTACTAAATTCCGCCTATGGTCATGTTCACTAAATTAAATTCCACCCATCATGTTACTAAATTCCGCCCATGGTCATGTTACTAAATTCCGCCTATGGTCATGTTTTAAATTCCCCCATGGTCATGTTAGTAAATTCTGCCTATGGTCATGTTCATGTCAGTAACTTCTGCCTATGGTCATGTCACTAAATTCTACCTTTGGTCATGTTACTAACTTCTGCCCATGGTCATGTTGGATAATTCAGCCTATGGTCATGTCACTAAATTCCGCCTATGGTCATGTTGGCTAATTCCGCCTATGGTCATGTCAACCCATGGTCATGTTACTAAATTCTGCCCCCATGTCATGTTGGTAAATTCTGCCTATGGTCATGTCTCTAAATTCCACCTATGGTCATGTTGGCTAATTCTGCCCATGGTCATGTTACTAAATTCCGCCCATGGTCATGTTACTAATTCCACCTATGGTCATGTCAGTAACTTCTGCCTATGGTCATGTTACTAAATCCACCCCATGGTCATGTCTGTAAATTCTGCCTATGGTCATGTTGGCTAATTTTCACCCATGGTCATGGCTAATTCCACCCATGGTCATGTCTACTAGACTAACTGCCTATGGTCCTGTCAAAATGGTATGGGGACATGTTGCTGGTCATTCAAATGTGGTACATGTCATAAATTAACAAAATAAAAGGTTTAAATGTCACACAAAAACAGGACATGGTCATCACGCCAAAATAAAAGACAAACAAAACGGTAACACACAAAACAAGCGGACCTTTAAACAAGTACCGTGTTGGCACTTCCAGCACGCTGTAGCAATGTTATTCTTTAGCTGTATTTCTCCTTTCTCTCTCTCCCGTTCTCCATTCTCGAACACCCAACCCCGAAGTTAATGAAACGTAATCTATTTATGCAGTTGTACAGAGTCGATTGCTAAATTCAATCATTCATTTGGAATCTCGGTACACCTTCACGTGAATTAATTAAGTGTACTCCCGTGACCACACATTACATTTTAACCAGCATGTGAAGTGATCTGTGCCACCTCGTGCCTAAATACAAATCTACCTTTTTTAAATACACATGAAACACAGACCCGTTTATATCCTGTGTCCAATCTCTATACACCAACATTAACACACCAACATACAACACAGAAATGCACACAGGGGTGGAGCACATTGCCTGCCTATGGTCATGTTACTAAATTCTGCCTATGGTCATGTTAAAATTCTGCCTATGGTCATGTTACTAAATTCTGCCTATGGTCATGTTGGCTAAATTCTTTCTATGGTCATTTTGGCTAAATTCCGGTCCATGGTCATGTTGGCTAATTCCTCCTATGGTCATTTTGGCTAATTCCTGCTATGGTAATGTTGGCTAATTCCACCTATGGTCATGTCAGTGACTTCTGCCTATGGTCATGTTGGCTAATTCCTCCCATGGTCATGTCAGTAACTTCTGCCTATGGTCATGTTGGCTAATTCCTCCCATGGTCATGTCACTAAATTCCCCCATGGTCATGTCAGTAACTTCTGCCTATGGTCATGTTACTAAATTCTGCCTATGGTCATGTAACTAAGTTCCGCCCATGGTCATGTTGGCTAATTCCTCCTATGGTCATTTTGGCTAATTCCACCTATGGTAATGTTGGCTAATTCTGCCTATGGTCATGTTACTAAATTCTGCCATGGTCATGTTGGCTAATTCCGCCTATGGTCATGTCAGTGACACCTGCCTATGGTCATGTTGGCTAATTCCTCCCATGGTCATGTCTGTAACTTCTGCCTATGGTCATGTTGGCTAATTTTGCCTATGGTCATGTCGGTTAATTCCGCCTATGGTCATGTCAGTAACTTCTACCTATGGTCATGTCAGTAACTTCTGCCTAGGGTCATGTTGGCTAATTCTGCCTATGGTCATGTTTCTAAATTCCGCCCATGGTCATTCCTCATGGTCATCTAATTCTAAATTCCCCATGGTCATGTTCAGTAATTCTGCCTATGGTCATGTTACTAAATTCCGCCCATGGTCATGTTACTAAATTCCGCCTATGGTCATGTCAGTAACTTCTGCCTATGGTCATGTTACTAAATTTTTTCCCATGGTTATGTTACTAAATTCCGCCTATGATCATGTTACTAAATTCCGCCTACGGTCATGTCAGTAACTTCTGCTTATGGACATGTTCCTAAATTCCGCCTATGGTCATGCCACTAAATTCCGCCCATGGTCCTGTTGGCTAATTCCGCCCATGGTCATGTCTCTAAATTCCGCCTATGGTCATGTTGGCTAATTCAGCCCATGGTCATGTCAGTAACTTCTGCCTATGGTCATGTCAGTAACTTCTGCCTATGGTCATGTTACTAAATTCTGCCTTTGATCATGTTACTAGATTCTGCCAATGGTCATGTTGGATAATTCAGCCTATGGTCATGTCACTAAATTCCGCCTATGGTCATGTTACTAAATTCCGCCCATGGGCATGTAACTAAATTCTGCCTATGGTCATGTTACTAATTCTGCCCATGGTCATGTTGGCTAATTCCACCCATGGTCATGTCTCTAAATTCCGCCTATGGTCATGTTGGCTAATTCCACCCATGGTCATGTCAGTAACTTCTGCCTATGGTCATGTTGGCTAATTCCACCCATGGTCATGTCAGTAACTTCTGCCTATGGTCATGTCACTAAATTCTACCTTTGATCATGTTACTAGATTCTGCCAATGGTCATGTTGGATAATTCAGCTTATGGTCATGTCACTAAATTCCGCCTATGGTCATGTCACTAAATTCCGCCTATTGTCATGTTACTAAATTCCGCCCATGGTCATGTAACTAAATTCCGCCTATGGTCATGTTGGCTAATTCCTATGGTCATGTCCATGGTCATGTTACTAAATTCCACCCATGGTCATGTCGGCTAATTCTGCCTATGGTCATGTTAGCTATTTCCGCCCATGGTCATGTTACTAAATTCCGCCTATGGTCATGTCAGTAACTTCTGCCTATGGTCATGTTGGCTATTTCCACCCATGGTCATGTCCGTAACTTCTGCCTTTGGTCATGTTGGCTAATTCCGCCCATGGTCATGTTACTAAATTCCGCCTATGGTCCTGTCAGTAACTTCTGCCTATGGCCATGTTACTAAATTTCGCCCATGGTCATGTTGGCTAATTCCGCCCATGGTCATGTGTCACAAGGCTGGCTGAGTGGTGACACGTCAGACCCGGAAGAAACACACAGACAGACGGTGGTGATGAGTAGCTGAGTCTAAATGGTAGCACTCAGCGTTTAACAACAAAATAAAAGGTTTAAACAGACACAAAAACAGGACACGGCACTTCACGCCAAAATAAAAAGACAAACAAAACGTACTAACACACAAAACAAGCGGATGAACGTTTAAACAAGTACCGTGCTGGCACTTCCAGCACGCTGTAGCAATTGTTATTCTTTAGCTGTATTTCTCCTTTCTCTCTCCCCGTTCTCCACTCTCGAACACCCAACCCCGAGTTAATGAAACGTGCATCTATTTATGCAGTTGTACCGAGAGTCGATTGCTAGTCAATCATTCATTTGGAATCTCGGTACACCTGCATTGAATTAATTAAGTGTACTCCGTGACCACACATTACATTTTAACCAGCACGTGAAGTGATCTGTGCCACCTCGTGCCTAAATACAAATCTACCTTTTTAAATACCACGTGAAACACAGACCCGTTTATATCCTGTGTACCAATCTCTATACACCAACATTAACACACGCAACATACAACACAGAAATGCACACAGGGGTGGAGCACATTGCCACATCATGTTACTAAATTCTGCCTATGGTCATGTTACTAAATTCTGCCTATGGTCATGTTACTAAATTCTGCCTATGGTCATGTAACTAAGTTCCGCCCATGGTCATGTTGGCTAATTCCTCCTATGGTCATTTTGGCTAATTCCACCTATGGTAATGTTGGCTAATTCCACCTATGGTCATGTTGGCTAATTCCGTGGTCTTCTGCCTATGGTCATGTTGGCTAATTCCTCCCATGGTCATGTCAGTAACTTCTGCCTATGGTCATGTTGGCTAATTCCTCCTATGGTCATGTCACTAAATTCCACCTATGGTCATGTCAGTAATTCTGCCTATGGTCATGTTACTAAATTCTGCCTATGGTCATGTCTAAGTTCAATTCCATGGTCATGTTGGCTAATTCCCCTATGGTCATGTTGGCTAATTCTGCCTATGGTCATGTTAAGCTAATTCTGGTCATGGTCATGTGGCTAATTCCTCCTATGGTCATGTTGTGAATTCTGCCTATGGTCATGATGGCTAAATTCCTCCCATGGTCATTCTGCCTTCTGCCTATGGTCATGTTGGCTAATTCTGCCTATGGTCATGTTGGTTAATTCCGCCTATGGTCATGGTCATTCTCTATGGTCATGTCAGTAACTTCTGCCTATGGTCATGTTGGCTAATTCCTGCCTATGGTCATGTTTCTAAATTCTGCCCATGGTCATGTTGGCTAATTCTGCCTATGGTCATGTTACTAAATTCCGCCCATGGTCATGTTACTAAATTCTGCCTATGGTCATGTCAGTAACTTCTGCCTATGGTCATGTTGGCTAAATTCTGCCCATGGTCATGTTTCTAAATTCCGCCTATGGTCATGTCAACTAAATTCTGCCTATGGTCATGTTATGTTTTTTTCCCATGGTTATGTTACTAAATTCCGCCTATGGTCATGTTACTAAATTCCCTATGGTCATGTCAGTAACTTCATGTTATGGTCATGTTCCTAAATTCCGCCCATGGTCATGTTACTAAATTCCGCCTATGGTCATGTTGGCTAAATTCCGCCCATGGTCATGTCAGTAACTTCTGCCTATGGTCATGTTCTAAATTCTGCCTATGGTCATGTTGGCTAATTTCTGCCCATGGTCATGTCAGTAACTTCTGCCTATGGTCATGTCACTAAATTCTACCTATGGTCATGTTACTAATTCAGCCCATGGTCATGTTGGTAATTCAGCCTATGGTCATGTCACTAAATTCTGCCTATGGTCATGTTACTAAATTCCGCCCATGGTCATGTCAGTAACTAAATTCCTATGGTCATGTCACTAATTCTGCCCATGGTCATGTTGGCTAAATTCCGCCCATGGTCATGTCTCTAAATTCCGCCTATGGTCATGTTGGCTAATTCCACCCATGGTCATGTCAGTAACTTCTGCCTGGGTCATGTTGGCTAATTCCACCCATATGGTCATGTCACTAAATTCTGCCTATGGTCATGTCACTAAATTCTGCCTTTGGTCATGTTACTAATTCTGCCAATGGTCATGTTCATGTTACTAATTCAGCCTATGGTCATGTCACTAAATTCCGCCTATGGTCATGTCACTAAATTCTGCCTATGGTCATGTTACTAAATTCTACCATGGGCATGTTACTAAATTCTGCCTATGGTCATGTTGGATAATTCCGCCCATGGTCATGTCACTAAATTCCACCCATGGTCATGTTACTAATTCTGCCTATGGTCATGTTACTAAATTCCGCCCATGGTCATGTTACTAAATTCTGCCTATGGTCATGTCAGTAACTTCTGCCTATGGTCATGTTGGCTAAATTCCACCCATGGTCATGTCCGTAACTTCTGCCTTTGGTCATGTTGGCTAATTCTGCCCATGGCCATGTTACTAAATTCCGCCTATGGTCCTGTCAGTAACTTCTGCCTATGGCCATGTTACTAAATTTGCGCCCATGGTCATGTTGGCTAATTCGCCCATGGTCATGTGTCACAAGGCTGGCTGGTGGTGACACGTCAGACCCGGAAGAAACACACAGACAGACGGTGGTGATGAGTAGCTGAGTCTAAATGGTAGCACTCAGCGTTTAACAACAAAATAAAAGGTTTAAACAGACACAAAAACAGGACATGGCACTTCACGCCAAAATAAAAAGACAAACAAAACGTACTAACACACAAAACAAGCGGACGAACGTTTAAACAAGTACCGTGCTGGCACTTCCAGCACGCTGTAGCAATGTTATTCTTTAGCTGTATTTCTCCTTTCTCTCTCCCGTTCTCCACTCTCGAACACCCAACCCCGAGTTAATGAAACGTGCATCTATTTATGCAGTTGTACCGAGAGTCGATTGCTAGTCAATCATTCAATTTGGAATCTCGGTACACCTGCACGTGAATTAATTAAGTGTACTCCCGTGACCACACATTACATTTTAACCAGCACGTGAAGTGATCTGTGCCACCTCGTGCCTAAATACAAATCTACCTTTTTAAATACCACGTGAAACACAGACCCGTTTATATCCGTGTACCAATCTCTATACACCAACATTAACACACGCAACATACAACACAGAAATGCACACAGGGTGGAGCACATTGCCACATCATGTTACTAAATTCTGCCTATGGTCATGTTACTAAATTCTGCCTATGGTCATGTTACTAAATTCTGCCTATGGTCATGTAACTAAGTTCCGCCCATGGTCATGTTGGCTAATTCCTCCTATGGTCATTTTGGCTAATTCCACCTATGGTAATGTTGGCTAATTCTGCCTATGGTCATGTTACTAAATTCTGCCCATGGTCATGTTGGCTAATTCCTTGGTCATGTCAGTGACTTCTGCCTATGGTCATGTTGGCTAATTCCTCCCATGGTCATGTCAGTAACTTCTGCCTATGGTCATGTTGGCTAATTCCTCCTATGGTCACGTCACTAAATTCCGCCCACGGTCATGTCAGTAACTTCTGCCTATGGTCATGTTACTAAATTCTGCCTATGGTCATGTAACTAAGTTCCGCCCATGGTCATGTTGGCTAATTCCTCCTATGGTCATTTTGGCTAATTCCACCTATGGTAATGTTGGCTAATTCTGCCTATGGTCATGTTACTAAATTCTGCCATGGTCATGTTGGCTAATTCCGCCTATGGTCATGTCAGTGACTTCTGCCTATGGTCATGTTGGCTAATTCCTCCCATGGTCATGTCTGTAACTTCTGCCTATGGTCATGTTGGCTAATTTTGCCTATGGTCATGTCGGTTAATTCCGCCTATGGTCATGTCAGTAACTTCTACCTATGGTCATGTCAGTAACTTCTGCCTAGGGTCATGTTGGCTAATTCTGCCTATGGTCATGTTTCTAAATTCCGCCCATGGTCATCTAACTAAATTCCGCCCATGGTCATGTTAGCTAATTCCGCCCA
>JAHFZB010000059.1:212758-283328 GCA_036884735.1 Huso huso
AGCCAAGAGGACCATGGGCGGAATTTAGTGGCATGACCATAGGCGGAATTTAGAACACGTCCATAAGCAGAAGTTACTGACATGACCGTAGTGGAATTTATAAATACGATCATAGGCGGAATTTAGTAACATAACCATGGGAAAAAAATTTAGTAACATGACCATGGGCTGAATTTAAAACATGACCATAGGCAGAAGTTACTGAACTGAACATATGAATTTAGTAACATGACCATGGGCGGAATTAGCTAACATGACCATGGGCGAATTTAGTTAGATGACCATGGGCGGAATTTAGAAACATGACCATAGGCAGAATTAGCCAACATGACCCTAGGCAGAAGTTACTGACATGACCATAGTTAGAAGTTACTGACATGACCATAGGCGGAATTAACCGACATGACCATAGGCAAAATTAGCCAACATGACCATAGGCAGACGTTACAGACATGACCATAGGCGGAATTTAGTAACATGACCATGGGCGGAAATAGCTAACATGACCATAGGCAGAATTAGCCGACATGACCATGGGTGGAATTTCGTCACATGACCATGGGTGGAATTAGCCAACATGACCATGGGCAGAAGTTACCGACATGACCATAGGCGGAATTTAGTAACATGCCCATGGGTGGAATTTAGCTAACATGACCATAGGCAGAATTTAGTGACATGACCATAGGCTGAATTATCCAACATGACCATTGGCAGAATCTAGTAACATGATCAAAGGTAGAATTTAGTGACATGACCATAGGCTAGTTACTGACATGCCCCTGGGCAGAATTTACTGACATGACCATGACTGAATTAGTGACATGACCATAGGCGGAATTTAGAGACATGACCATAAGCTGAATTATCCAACAGGACCATGGGCGGAATTTAGTGGCATGACCATAGGTAGAATTTAGGAACATAACCATGGGAAAAATTTAGTAACATGACCATGGTGGGAATTTATTAACATGACCATAGCAGAAGTTACTGACATGAACATAGGCGGAATTTAGTAACATGACCATGGGCGGAATTAGCTTTAACATGACCATGGGCGGAATTTAGTTAGATGACCATGGGCGGAATTTAGAAACATGACCATAGGCAGAATTAGCCAACATGACCATAGGCAGAAGTTACGGACATGACCATGGGTGGAAGTTACTAACATGACCATAGGTGGAATTTGACATGACCATGACCAAAATTAGCCAACATGACCATAGGCAGAAGTTACAGACATGACCATGGAGGAATTAGCAACATGACCATAGGCAGGTGTCACATGACCATGAGGGGAATTAGCCAACATGACCATGGCAGAATTTAGTAACATGACCATAGGCAGAATTACCAACATTACCATAGGTGGAATTAGTAAAATGACCATAGGAGGAATTAGTAACATGACCACAGGGCGGAACTTAGTTACATGACCATAGGCAGAATTTAGTAACATGACCATAGGCAGAAATTACTGACATGAACATAGGAGGAATTCAGTAACATGACCGTATGAATTAGCTAACATGACCATGGGCGGAATTTAGTTAGATGACCATGGGCGGAATTTAGAAACATGACCATAGGCAGAATTAGCCAACATGACCCTAGGCAGAAGTTACTGACATGACCATAGGTAGAATTACCGACATGACCAGGCGGAATTAACCAACATGACCATAGGCAAAATTAGCCAACATGACCATAGCTAGAAGTTACAGACATGACCATGGGAGGAATTAGCCAACATGACCATAGGCAGGTGTCACTGACATGACCATAGGCGGAATTAGCCAACATGACCATGGCAGAATTTAGTAACATGACCATAGGCAGAATTAGCCAACATTACCATAGGTGGAATTAGCCAAAATGACCATAGGAGGAATTAGCCAACATGACCATGGGCGGAACTTAGTAACATGACCATAGGCAGAATTTAGTAACATGACGATAGGCAGAAGTTACTGACATGACCGTGGGCGGAATTTAGTGACGTGACCATAGGAGGAATTAGCCAACATGATCATAGGCAGAAGTCACTGACATGACCATAGGCGGAATTAGCCAACATGGACCATGGGCAGAATTTAGTAACATGACCATAGGCAGAATTAGCCAACATTACCATAGGTGGAATTAGCCAAATGACCATAGGAGGAATTAGCCAACATGACCATGGGCGGAACTTAGTTACATGACCATAGGCAGAATTTAGTAACATGACCATAGGCAGAATTTAGTAACATGATGTGGCAATGTGCTCCACCCCTGTGTGCATTTCTGTGTTGTATGTTGCATGTGTTAATGTTGGTGTATAGAGATTGGTACACGGGATATAAACGGGTCTGTGTTTCACGTGTATTTAAAAAGGTAGATTTGTATTTAGGCAACGAGGTGGCACAAATCACTTCGTGCTGGTTAAAATGTAATGTGTGGTCACGGAGTACACTTAATTAATTCACGCAGGTGTACCGAGATCCCCAAATGAATGATTGACTAGCAATCGACTCTCGGTAGAACTGCATAAATAGATGCACGTTCATTAACTCGGGTTGGGTGTTCGGAGAGTGAGAACGGGAGAGAGAGAAAGGAGAAATACAGCTAAAGAATAACAATTGCTACAGCGTGCTGGAAGTGCCAGCACGGTACTTGTTTAAACGTCGTCCGCTTGTTTTGTGTGTTAGCACGCTTTTGTTTGTCTTTTTATTTTGGCGTGAAGTGCCGTGTCCTGTTTTTTTTTTTTTGTGTCTGTTTAAACCTTTTATTTTTTGTTAAACGCTGAGTGCTACCATTTAGACTCAGCTACTCATCACCACCGCCTGTCTGTGTGTTTCTTCCGGTCTGGACGTGTCACCACCAGCCAGCCTTGTGACACATGACCATGGGCGGAATTAGCCAACATGACCATGGGCGAAATTTAGTAACATGGCCATAGGCAGAAGTTACCGACAGGACCATAGGCGGAATTTAGTAACATGGCCATGGGCAGAATTAGCCAACATGACCAAAGGCAGAAGTTACGGACATGACCATGGGTGGAAATAGCCAACATGACCATAGGCAGAAGTTACTGACATGACCATAGGGCGGAATTTAGTAACATGACCATGGCATGGAAATAGCTAACATGACCATAGGCAGAATTATGACCATGGTGGAACATGACCATGGACGGAATTAGCCTTTATGACCATAGGCGGAATTTAGTTATGCCCATGGAATTTGTAAAAATGACGGAATTTAGTGACATGACCATAGGCGGGTGACATGACCATAAGCTGAATTATCCAACATGACCATTGGCAGAATCTAGTAACATGATCAAGGTAGAATTTAGTGACATGACCATAGGCAGAAGTTACTGACATGAATGGGTGGAAATAGCCAACATGACCATAGGCGGAATTTAGAGACATGACCCATGGGTGGAATTAGCCAACATGACCATGGGCAGAATTATGACCATAGTAGGAATTTAGTTACATGCCCATGGGCGAATTTAGTAACATGACCATAGGTGAATTTAGTATGACCATAGGCTGAATTATCCAACATGACCATTGGCAGCATCTAGTAACATGATCAAAGGTAGAATTTAGTGACATGACCATAGGTAGAAGTTACTGACATGACCATGGGCGGAATTAGCGAACATGACCATAGGCAGAAGTTACTGACATGACCATAGGCAGAAGTTACTGACATGACTATGGGCTGAATTAGCCAACATGACCATGAATTTAGAGACATGACCATGGGCGGAATTAGCCAAAAGGACCATGGGCGGAATTTAGTGGCATGACCATAGGTGGAATTTAGGAACATGTCCATAAGCAGAAGTTACTGACATGACCGTAGGCGGAATTTAGTAACATGATCATAGGCGGAATTTAGTAACATAACCATGGGAAAAAATTTAGTAACATGACCATGGGCGGAATTTAGTAACATGACCATAGGCAGAAATTACTGACATGAACATAGGAGGAATTCAGTAACATGACCATGGGCGGAATTAGCCAACATGACCATGGGCGGAATTTAGTTAGATGACCATGGGCGGAATTTAGAAACATGACCATAGGCAGAATTAGCCAACATGACCCTAGGCAGAAGTTACTGACATGACCATAGGTAGAAGTTACTGACATGACCATAGGCGGAATTAAGCGACATGACCATTGGCAAAATTAGCCAACATGACCATAGGCAGAAGTTACAGACATGACCATGGGAGGAATTAGCCAACATGACCATAGGCAGGTGTCACTGACATGACCATAGGCGGAATTAGCCAACATGACCATGGCAGAATTTAGTAACATGACCATAGGCAGAATTAGCCAACATTACCATAGGTGGAATTAGCCAAAATGACCATGGGCGGAACTTAGTTACATGACCATAGGCAGAAGTTAGTAACATGACCATAGGCAGAAGTTACCAACATGACCGTGGGCGGAATTTAGTGACGTGACCATAGGAGGAATTAGCCAACATGACCATAGGCAGAAGTCACTGACATGACCATAGGCGGAATTAGCCAACATGACCATGGGCAGAATTTAGTAACATGACCATAGGCAGAATTAGCCAACATTACCATAGGTGGAATTAGCCAAAATGACCATAGGAGGAATTAGCCAACATGACCATGGGCGGAACTTAGTTACATGACCATAGGCAGAATTTAGTAACATGACCATAGGCAGAAGTTACCAACATGACCAGAATTTAGTGACGGACCATAGGAGGAATTAGTAACATGACCATAGGCAGAAGTCACTGACATGACCATAGGCGGAATTAGCCAACATGACCATGGGCAGAATTTAGTAACATGACCATAGGCAGAATTAGCCAACATTACCATAGGTGGAATTAGCCAAAATGACCATAGGAGGAATTAGCCAACATGACCATGGGCGGAACTTAGTTACATGACCATAGGCAGAATTTAGTAACATGACCATAGGCAGAATTTAGTAACATGACCATAGGCAGAATTTAGTAACATGATGTGGCAATGTGCTCCACCCTGTGTGCATTTCTGTGTTGTATGTTGCGTGTGTTAATGTTGGTGTATAGAGATTGGTACACGGATATAAACGGGTCTGTGTTTCACGTGTATTTAAAAGGTAGATTTGTATTTGACAGGTGGCACAGATCACTTCCGCGTTTTGGTTAAAATGTAATGTGTGGTCACGGGAGTACACTTAATTAATTCACGCAGGTGTACCGAGATTCCAAATGAATGATTGACTAGCAATCGACTCCGGTACAACTGCATAAATAGATGCACGTTTCATTAACTCGGGTTGGGTGTTCGAGAGTGGAGAACGGGAGAGAGAGAAAGGAGAAATACAGCTAAAGAATAACAATTGCTACAGCGTGCTGGAAGTGCCAGCACGGTACTTGTTTAAACGTTCGTCCGTTTTGTTTTGTGTGTTAGTAACGTTTTGTTTGTCATTTTATTTTGGCGTGAAGTGCCGTGTCCTGTTTTTGTGTCTGTTTAAACCTTTTATTTTGTTGTTAAACGCTGAGTGCTACCATTTAGACTCAGCTACTCATCACCACCGTCTGTCTGTGTGTTTCTTCCGGTCTGACGTGTCACCACCAGCCAGCCTTGTGACACATGACCATGGGCGGAATTAGCCAACATGACCATGGGCGAAATTTAGTAACATGGCCATAGGCAGAAGTTACTGACAGGACCATAGGCGGAATTTAGTAACATGGCCATGGGCAGAATTAGCCAACATGACCAAAGGCAGAAGTTACGGACATGACCATGGGTGGAAATAGCCAACATGACCATAGGCAGAAGTTACTGACATGACCATAGGCGGAATTTAGTAACATGACCATGAAGGAAATAGCTAACATGACCATAGGCAGAATTAGCCGAAATGACCATGGGTGGAATTTCGTCACATGACCATGGACGGAATTAGCCAACATGACCATAGGCGGAATTTAGTTACATGCCCATGGGCGGAATTTAGTAACATGACAATAGGCGGAATTTAGTGACATGACCATAGGCGGAATTTAGTGACATGACCATAAGCTGAATTATCCAACATGACCATTGGCAGAATCTAGTAACATGATCAAAGGTAGAATTTAGTGACATGACCATAGGCAGAAGTTACTGACATGACCATGGGTGGAATTAGCGAACATGACCATAGGCAGAAGTTACTGACATGACCATGGGTGGAATTAGCCAACATGACCATAGGCGGAATTTAGAGACATGACCATGGGTGGAATTATCCAACATGACCATGGGCAGAAGTTACTGACATGACCATAGGCGGATTTTAGTAACATGCCCATGGGCGGAATTTAGTAACATGACAATAGGCGGAATTTAGTGACATGACCATAGGCGGAATTTAGTGACATGACCATAGGCTGAATTATCCAACATGACCATTGGCAGCATCTAGTAATTTGATCAAAGGTAGAATTTAGTGACATGACCATAGGTAGAAGTTTACTGACATGACCATGGGCGGAATTAGCTAACATGACCATAGGCAGAAGTTACTGACATGACCATAGGCAGAAGTTACTGACATGACCATGGGGAATTAGCCAACATGACCATAGGCGGAATTAGAGCCATGACCAGGACAGGACCATGGGCGGAATTTAGTGGCATGACCATAGGCGAATGTAGGAACATGTCCATAAGCAGAAGTTACTGACATGACCGTAGGTGGAATTTAGTAACATGATCATAGGCGGAATTTAGTAACATAACCATGGGAAAAAAATTTAGTAACATGACTATTGTCGGAATTTAGTAACATGACCATAGGAAAAAGTTATGACATCAACATAGGCGGAATTTAGTAACGACCATAGGCAGAAGTTACTGACATGACCATGGGCGGAATTTAGTTAGATGACCATGGGAATGACCATAAAAACATGACCATAGGCAGAATTAGCCAACATGACCCTAGGCAGAAGTTACTGACATGACCATAGGTAGAAGTTACTGACATGACCATAGGGCGAATTAACCGACATGACCATAGGCAAAATTAGCCAACATGACCATAGGCAGAAGTTACAGACATGACCATGGGAGGAATTAGCCAACATGACCATAGGCAGGTGTCACTGACATGACCATAGGCGAATTAGCCAACATGACCATGGCAGAATTTAGTAACACATGACCATAGGCAGAATTAGCCAACATTACCATAGGTGGAATTAGCCAAAATGACCATAGGAGAATTAGCCAACATGACCATGGGCGGAACTTAGTTACATGACCATAGGCAGAATTTAGTAACATGACCATAAGAACATAAGAACATAAGAAAGTTTACAAACTATAGGAGGCCATTTAGCCCATCTTGCTCGTTAGGTTGTTATTAGCCATTGATCCCAGAATCTCATCAAGCCAGCTTCTTGAAGGATCCCAGGGTGGAGCTTCAACAACATTACTGGGGAGTTGGTCACAGACCCTCACCATTCTCTGTGAAAAAGTGCCTCCTATTTTCTGTTCTGAATGCCCCTTTATCTAATCTCCATTTATGACCCTGGTCCTTTTTTTTTTTTCAAGTCAAAAAAGTCCATAGGTTGACATTGTCTATACCATTTTAGGATTTTGAATGTTTGAATCAGATCCATAGGTAGTCTTCTTTGTTCATGACTGAATAGATTCAATTCTTTTAGCCTGTCTGCATACGACATGCCTTTTAACATGAGGATAATTCTGGTTGCTCTTGTTTGCACTCTTTCTGTTGCAGCAATATCCTTTGTAACGAGGTGACCAGAACTGAACACAATATTCTAGGTGAGGTCTTACTAATGCATTGTAGAGTTTTAACATTACTGGATTTGATTTAAATTCAACACTTCTCACAATATATCTGAAAGCATCTTGTTAGCCTTTTTATAGCTTCCCCACATTGTCTAGATGAAGACATTTCTGAGTCAACATAAACTCCTAGGTCTTTTCATAGTTCCCTTCTTCAATTTCACTATCTCCCATATGATATTTATAATGAACATTTTTATTGCATGCAATACTTTACACTTTTTCTATTAAATTTCATTTGCCATGTGTCTGCCCAATTTTGAATGCGGTCTAGATCATTTTGAATGACCTTTAAAGAATCAACAGTGTCTGCCACTCCTCCTATTTTTGTGCGTCTGCACGGTACTTGAGTTTGCTTACTATATCAGAGTCTAAATCATTAATGTAGATTAGGAATAGCAGAGGACCTAATTTTGATCCCTGTGGTACACCACTGGTTCCTGGTTTTCACTCCATTTCGAGTTTCTCCTCTAATCAGTACTTTCTGTTTTCTACCTGTTAACCACCCCCTAATCCATGTGCATGCATTTCCTTGAATCACCACCGTCTCAGTTTGAGAATTAATCTTTATGCGGACTTTGTCAAAAGCTTTCTGAAATCTAAATAGACCATGTCGTATGCTTTGCAGTTGTCCATTTCAATGTTGCATCCTCGAAAAGTCAAGTAGGTTAGTTAGACATGATCTCCTTTCCTAAAACCATGCTGGCTGTCACCCAGGATATTGTTACCATATAGGTAATTTTCCATTTTGGATCTTATTATAGTTTCCATAAGTTTACATATAATAGAAGTCAGGCTTATTGGTCTGTAGTTACCTGGTTCAGTTTTGTCTCCCTTTTTGTGGATAGGCAGACGTTTGCTATTTTCCAGTCCATCGGTACAACCCCTGTGTCAAGAGACTGTTGCATGATCTTACAAGCGACCTTGTAAAGAATTTCTTTCATTTCTTTGAGTACTATTGGGAGGATCTCATCCATTGGGGGATTTTATTTTAAGAGCTCCTTGTCCTTTAACACTTCTGCCTCTGTTATGCTAAAGTTACATGACCATAGGCAGAAGTTACTGACATGACCCATATGGGCGGAATTTAGTGACGTGACCATGGGAGGAATTAGCCAACATGACCATAGGCAGAAGTTACTGACATGACCATGGGAGGAATTAGCCAACATGACCATAGGCAGAAGTCACAGACATGACCAAAGGTCAGAATTAGCCAACATGACCATGGGCAGAATTTAGTAACATGACCATAGGCAGAATTAGCCAACATTACCATAGGTGGAATTAGCCAAAATGACCATGGGAGGAATTAGCCAAACATGACCATGGGCGGAACTTAGTTACATGACCATAGGCAGAATTTAGTAACATGACCATAGGCAGAATTAAGTAACATGACCATAGGCAGAATTTAGTAACATGATGTGGCAATGTATCCACCCTGTGTGCATTTTGTGTTGTATGTTACGTGTGTTAATGTTGGGTATAGAGATTGGTACACGGATATAAATGGGTCTGTGTTTAGTGTTTTTAAAGGTAGATTTGAATTTAGGCACGAGGTGGCACAGATCACTTCACGTGCTGGTTAAAATGTAATGTGTGGTCACAGGAGTCCACTTAATTAATTACGTGCAGGTGTACCGAGATTCCAATTGAATGATTGACTATGTCGACTGACCGGTACAAGGCTGCATAAATAGATGCACGTTTCATTAACTCAGGGTTGGGTGTTCGAGAGTGGAGAACGGGAGAGAGAGAAAGGAGAAATACAGCTAAAGAATAACCATTAAGCGTGCTGGGAAGTGCCAACACGGTACTTGTTTAAATTTACAAATCCGCTTGTTTTGTGTGTTAGAAACGTTTTGTTTGTCTTTTATTTTGGCGTGAAGTGACCATGTCCTGTTTTTGTGTCTGTTTAAACCTTTTATTTTGTTAATAAAGCTGAGTGACACCATTTTAGACTCAGCTACTCATGACCACCGCCTGTCTGTGTGTTTTTGACTTCGGAATTAGCCAATGACCAGCCAGCCTTGTGACACATGACCATGTTCGGAATTAGCCAACATGACCATGGGCTAAATTTAGTAACATGGCCATAGGCAGAAGTTACTGACAGGACCATAGGCGGAATTTAGTAACATGGCCATGGGCAGAATTAGCCAACATGACCAAAGGCAGAATTCTGGACATGACCATGGTGGAAATAGCCAACATGACCATAGGCAGAAGTTACAGACATGACCATAGGGGCGGAATTTAGTAACATGACCATGGGGAATTAGCTAACATGACCATAGGCAGAATTAGCTGACATGACCATGGGTGGAATTTAAATCACATGACCATGGACGGAATTAGCCAACATGACCATAGGAGGAATTTAGTTACATGACCATGGGAGGAATTTAGTAACATGACAATAGGCGGAATTTAGTGGACATGACCATAGGCGGAATTTAGTGACATGACCATAAGCTGAATTATAAAAACATGACCATTGGCAGAATCTAGTAACATGATCAAAGGTAGAATTTAGTGACATGACCATAGGCAGAATTTACTGACATGACCATGGGTGGAATTATGAACATGACCATAGGCAGAAGTTACTGACATGACCATGGGTGGAATTAGCCAACATGACCATAGGCAGAAATTAGAGACATGACCATGGGTGGAATTAGTTAACATGACCATGGGCAGAATTACTGACATGACCATGAATTTAGTTACATGCCCATGGGCGGAATTTAGTAACATGACCATAGGCCTGAATTATCCAACATGACCATTGGCAGAATCTAGTAACATGATCAAGGTAGAATTTAGTGACATGACCATAGGCAGAAGTTACTGACATGACCATAGGCAGAAGTTACTGACATGACCATGGGCTGAATTAATAACATGACCATAGGTGAATTTAGAGACATGACCAGCGGGTTGGAATTAGCCAACAGGACCATGTGAATTTTAAAGTGGCATGACCATAAAGGAATTTAGGAACATGTCCATAAACAGAAGTTACTGACATGACCGTGGGTGGAATTTAATGTTTATGATCATAGGCAGATTTTGTTAACATAACCATGGGAAAAAATTTAGTAACATGATCATAGGCGGAATTTAGTAACATAACCATGGGAAAAAATTTAGTAACATGACCATAGGCAGAAGTTACTGACATGACCATAGGCGGATTTTAGTAACATGACCATGGGCGGAATTTAGTAACATGACCATAGGCAGAAGTTACTGACATGACCATAGGTAGAAGTTACTGACATGACCATAGGCGGAATTAACCGACATGACCATAGGCAAAATTAGCCAACATGACTATAGCCAGAAGTTACAGACATGACCATGGGGAGGAATTAGCCAACATGACCATAGGTCATAGAACCGACATGACCATAGGTGGATTAGCCAACATGACCATGGCAGAATTTAGTAACATGACCATAGGCAGAATTAGCCAACATTACCATAGGTGGAATTAGCCAAAATGACCATAGGAGGAATTAGCCAACATGACCATGGGCGGAACTTAGTTACATGACCATAGGCAGAATTTAGTAACATGACCATAGGCAGAAGTTACTGACATGACCGGTATGAATTTAGTGACATGACCATAGGAGGAATTAGCCAACATGACCATAGGCAGAAGTCACTGACATGACCAAAGGAATTAGCCAACATGACCATAGGCAGAAGTCACTGACATGACCATAGGCGGAATTAGCCAACATGACCATGGTCAGAATTTAGTAACATGACCATAGGCAGAATTAGCCAACATTACCATAGGTGGAATTAGCCAAAATGACCATAGGATGAATTAGCCAACATGACCATGGGCGGAACTTAGTTACATGACCATAGGCAGAATTTAGTAACATGATCATAGGCGGAATTTAGTAACATGACCATAGGCAGAATTTAGTAACATGATGTGGGCTGAATTCCACCCCTGTGTGCATTTCTGTGTTGTATGTTGCGTGTGTTAATGTTGGTGTATAGAGATTAGTACAGGATATAAACGGGTCTGTGTTTCACGTGTATTTAAAAAAGGTAGATTTGAATTTAGGCAACGAGGTGGCACAGATCCATGGTGCTGGTTAAAATGTAATGTGTGGTCACAGGAGTACATAATGAATTCACGTGCAGGTGTACCAGATTCCAATTGAATGATTGACTAGTCGAATTACCGGTACAACTGCATAAATAGATGCACGTTTCATTAACCTCGGGTTGGGTGTTCGAGAGTGAGAACGGGAGAGAGAAAGGAGAAATACAGCTAAAGAATAACAATTGCTACAGCGGCTGGAAGTGCCAGCACGGTACTTGTTTAAACGCTCGTCCATTGCTTGTTTTGTGTGTTAGTACTGCTTTGTTTGTCTTTATTTTGGCGTTGAAGTGCCGTGTCCTGTTTTGTGTCTGTTTAAACCTTTTATTTTGTTAATAAACGCTGAGTGCTACCATTTAGACTCAGCTACTCATCACCACCGCCTGTCTGTGTGTTTCTTCCGGTCTGACGTGTCACCACTCAGCCAGCCTTGTGACACATGACCATGGGCGGAATTAGCCAACATGACCATGGGCTTAAATTTAGTAACATGGCCATAGGCAGAAGTTACTGACAGGACCATAGGCGGAATTTAGTAACATGGCCATAGGCAGAATTAGCCAACATGACCAAAGGCAGAAGTTACGGACATGACCATGGGTGGAAATAGCCAACATGACCATAGGCAGAAGTTACCGACATGACCATAGGCGGATTTAGTAATATGACCATGTAAGGAATTTAGTAACATGACCATAGGCAGAAGTAACTGACATGACCATGGTGAAGTTACCGACATGACCATAGGACGGAATTAACCTAACACGACCATGGGCAAAATTAGCCAACATGACTATAGGCAGAAGTTACAGACATGACCATGGGAGGAATTAGCCAACATGACCATAGGCAGGTGTCACTGACATGACCATAGGCGGAATTAGCCAACATGACCATGGCAGAATTTAGTAACATGACCATAGGCATAATTAGCCAACATTACCATAGGTGGAATTAGCCAAAATGACCATAGGAGGAATTAGCCAACATGACCATGGGCGGAACTTAGTTACATGACCATAGGCAGAATTTAGTAACATGACCATAGGCAGAAGTTACTGACATGACCGTAAGGAATTTAGTGACATGACCATAGGTGGAATTAACCGAAATGACCATAGGCAAAATTAGCCAACATGACTATAGGCAGAAGTTACAGACATGACCATGGGAGGAATTAGCCAACATGACCATAGGCAGGTGTCACTGACATGACCATAGGCGGAATTAGCCAACATGACCATGGCAGAATTTAGTAACATGACCATAGGCAGAATTAGCCAACATTACCATAGGTGGAATTAGCCAAAATGACCATAGGAGGAATTAGCCAACATGACCATAGGCAGAAGTTACTGACATGACCATGGGAGGAATTAGCCAACATGACCATAGGCAGAAGTCACTGACATGACCATAGGCGGAATTAGCCAACATGACCATGGGCAGAAGTTACTGACATGACCATAGGCGGATTTTAGTAACATGACCATGGGCGGAATTTAGTAACATGACCATAGGCAGAAGTAACTGACATGACCATAGGTAGAAGTTACTGACATGACCATAGGCGGAATTAACCGACATGACCATAGGCAAAATTAGCCAACATGACTATAGGCAGAAGTTACAGACATGACCATGGGAGGAATTAGCCAACATGACCATAGGCAGGTGTCACTGACATGACCATAGGCGGAATTAGCCAACATGACCATGGCAGAATTTAGTAACATGACCATAGGCAGAATTAGCCAACATTACCATAGGTGGAATTAGCCAAAATGACCATAGGAGGAATTAGCCAACATGACCATGGGCGGAACTTAGTTACATGACCATAGGCAGAATTTAGTAACATGACCATAGGCAGAAGTTACTGACATGACCGTGGGCGGAATTTAGTGACATGACCATAGGCGGAATTAACCGACATGACCATAGGCAAAATTAGCCAACATGACTATAGGCAGAAGTTACAGACATGACCATGGGAGGAATTAGCCAACATGACCATAGGCAGGTGTCACTGACATGACCATAGGCGGAATTAGCCAACATGACCATGGCAGAATTTAGTAACATGACCATAGGCAGAATTAGCCAACATTACCATAGGTGGAATTAGCCAAAATGACCATAGGAGGAATTAGCCAACATGACCATAGGCAGAAGTTACTGACATGACCATGGGAGGAATTAGCCAACATGACCATAGGCAGAAGTCACTGACATGACCATAGGCGGAATTAGCCAACATGACCATGGGCAGAATTTAGTAACATGACCATAGGCAGAATTAGCCAACATTACCATCGGTGGAATTAGCCAAAATGACCATAGGAGGAATTAGCCAACATGACCATGGGCGGAACTGGCCGTTTTGACCATAGGCAGAATTTAGTAACATGACCATAGGCAGAATTAAGTAACATGACCATAGGCAGAATTTAGTAACATGATGTGGCAATGTGCTCCACCCCTGTGTGCATTTCTGTGTTGTATGTTGCGTGTGTTAATGTTGGTGTATAGAGATTGGTACACATGATTTAAATGGGTCTGTGTTTCACGGTATTTAAAAAAGGTAGATTTGTATTTAGGCACGAGGTGGCACAGATCACTTCACGTGCTGGTTAAAATGTAATGTGTGGTCACAGGAGTACACTTAATTAATTCACGTGCAGGTGTACCGAGATTCCAATTGAATGATTGACTAGCAATCGACTCTCGGTACAACTGCATAAATAGATGCACGCGTTCATTAACTCGGGGTTGGGTGTTCGAGAGTGGAGAACGGGAGAGAGAAAGGAGAAATACAGCTAAAGAATAACATTGCTACAGCGTGCTGGAAGTGCCAGCACGGTACTTGTTTAAACGATTAATCCGCTTGTTTTGTGTGTTAGTACGTTTTGTTTGTCTTTTATTTTTGGCGTGAAGTGCCGTGACCTTTATTTTGTTAATAAATGCGTGAGTGCTACCATTTAGACTCAGCTACTCATGACCACCGTCTGTCTGTGTGTTTCTTCCGGTCTGACGTGTCACAACTCAGCCAGTGGGACACATGACCATAGCGAATTAGCCAACATGACCATGGGCGAAATTTAGTAACATGGCCATATAGGCAAGTTACCGACAGGACCATAGGCGGAATTTAGTAACATGACCATGGGCAGAATTAGCCAACATGACCAAAGGCAGAAGTTACGGACATGACCATGGGTGGAAATAGCCAACATGACCATAGGCAGAAGTTACTGACATGACCATAGGCGGAATTTAGTAACATGACCATGGGCGGAAATAATAACATGACCATAGTGCAGAATTAGCCAACATGACCATGGGTGGAGGTTATCCACGACCATGGAGAATTAGCCAACATGACCATAGGCGGAATTTAGTTACATGCCCATGGGCGGAATTTAGTAACATGACAATAGGCGGAATTTAGTGACATGACCATAGGCGGAATTTAGTGACATGACCATAAGCTGAATTATCCAACATGACCATTGGCAGAATCTAGTAACATGATCAAAGGTAGAATTTAGTGACATGACCATAGGCAGAAGTTACTGACATGACCATGGGTGGAATTAGCGAACATGACCATAGGCAGAAGTTACTGACATGACCATGGGTGGAATTAGCCAACATGACCATAGGCGGAATTTAGAGACATGACCATGGGTACAATTAGCCAACATGACCATGGGCAGAATTAATGACATGACCATAGGCGAATTTAGTTACATGCCCATGGGCGGAATTTAGTAACATGACCATAGGCTGAATTATCCAACATGGCCATTGGCAGAATCTAGTAACATGATCAAAGGTAGAATTTAGTGACATGACCATAGGCAGAAGTTACTGACATGACCATGGGTGGAATTAGCGAACATGACCATAGGCAGAAGTTACTGACATGACCATGGGTGGAATTAGCCAACATGACCATAGGCGGAATTTAGAGACATGACCATGGGTGGAATTAGCCAACATGACCATGGGCAGAATTAGCCGACATGACCATAGGCGGAATTTAGTTACATGCCCATGGGCGAATTTAGTAACATGACCATAGGCTGAATTATCCAACATGGCCATTGGCAGAATCTAGTAACATGATCAAAGGTAGAATTTAGTGACATGACCATAGGCAGAAGTTACTGACATAACCATAGGCAGAAGTTACTGACATGACCATGGGCTGAATTAGCCAACATGACCATAGGCGGAATTTAGAGACATGACCATGGGTGGAATTAGCCAACAGGACCATGGGCGGAATTTAGTGGCATGACCATAGGCGGAATTTAGGAACATGTCCATAAGCAGAAGTTACTGACATGACCGTAGGCGGAATTTAGTAACATGATCATAGGCGGAATTTAGTAACATAACCATGGGAAAAAATTTAGTAACATGACCATAGGCAGAAGTTACTGACATGACCATAGGCGGAATTTAGTAACATGACCATGGGCGGAATTTAGTAACATGACCATAGGCAGAAGTTACTGACATGACCATGGGCGGAATTTAGTTAGATGACCATGGGCGGAATGACGAAACATGACCATAGGCGGAATTAGCCAACATGACCATAGGCAGAACTTACTGACATGACCATAGGCGGAATTTAGTAACATGACCATGGGCGGAAATAGCTAACATGACCATAGGCAGAATTAGCCGACATGACCATGGGTGGAATTTCGTCACATGACCATGGACGGAATTAGCCAACATGACCATATGGGCGAATTTTATGTTACATAGTAACCATCAAAGGAGAATTTAGCCAACATGACAATAGGCAGAATTTAGTGACATGACCATAACATGAGGCGGAATTTAGTGACATGACCATAAGCTGAATTATCCAACATGACCATTGGCAGAATCTAGTAACATGATCAAAGGTAGAATTTAGTGACATGACCATAGGCAGAAGTTACTGACATGACCATGGGTGGAATTAGCGAACATGACCATAGGCAGAAGTTACTGACATGACCATGGGCAGGAATTTTAGTTAGATGACCATGGAATTGAATAGGCCAAACATGACCATAGGCGGAATTAGCCAACATGACCATGGTAGAATTTAGTGACATGACCATAGGTAGAATTTAGTGACATGACCATAGGCGGAATTAACCGAAATGACCATAGGGCAAAATTAGCCAACATGACCATAGGCAGAATTTACAGACATGACCATGGGAGGAATTAGGAGGAATTAGCCAACATGACCATAGGACCATGGGTGTCACTGACTTGACCACATGACCATAGGAATTAGCCAACATGACCATGGCAGAATTTAGTAACATGACCATAGGCAGAATTAGCCAACATTACCATAGGTGGAATTAGCCAAAATGACCATAGGAGGAATTAGCCAACATGACCATGGGCGGAACTTAGTTACATGACCATAGGCAGAATTTAGTAACATGACCATAGGCAGAAGTTACTGACATGACCGTGGGCGGAATTTAGTGATGTGACCATAGGAGGAATTAGCCAACATGACCATAGGCAGAAGTTACTGACATGACCATGGGAGGAATTAGCCAACATGACCATAGGCAGAAGTCACTGACATGACCATAGGCGGAATTAGCCAACATGACCATGGGCAGAATTTAGTAACATGACCATAGGCAGAATTAGCCAACATTACCATAGGTGGAATTAGCCAAAATGACCATAGGAGGAATTAGCCAACATGGAGTCTTCCTAGCGACAGCGTGTGGAAGCGACATCGTGGGAGAAGTACAGTCGTGGACAAGTACAGCGCAGTTAGAAGCAGTTTGAAAGCAGGTTGACAGCTGCAGAAGCTACACTAAACAAAAAAATGGTCTTCAAGCCAGTAATCTGTGACAACTGCATGATGTGGGAAATCCGAGAAAACCCAACTGAGCTCAACCAAGTTTGTGTAAAGTGCCGCACCATCCAGGACTTGCTTCAGCGATTAAGCCTGCTAGAAAAGGAGATGGAGGAAATGAGACAGCAACAGGAGCTTGAGGAGCTGACACACCCACAATTCATGGAAGTCTGCACCCCTAGCAGACTGAAAGCCACCAGGGAGATGGAAGAGAGTCGAAACAGCTGGGTTCAAATAGGCAGAAGCAGGGAAAAAGAAACTTCGTGAAACACAACCACCAGAAATCCAGACATCCAACACATTTGAGCCACTTCAACATTTAGATGACCAAACCAACATCAAGAGAATGAAAGAAACAACACCCAGGACCCTATAAACAGTGCTGACCAGCCAGCAAAAAAGAAGGGAGGTCATGATTGTTGGGGACTCCATACTGAGAAACACAGCAAGTTCAGTTCGCAGTTTGGACCCCCTTACTACAACAGTGTGCTGCCTTCCAGGAGCCTCTGTCAAGCACATCACTGAGAACGTGGACAGGCTCCAGAACGAACTGGAGATGACCCGGTAGTAGTCGTCCACATTGGTACAAACAACATTGGAAGAGACAGGCCAAGATCCCTGCAGAACAAATTCAGAGAGCTAGGAAGGAAATTAAAAGACAAGACCAAAACTGTGGTATTTTCTGGGATACTGTGGCGCCTTGCAAAGGACCATATGGACAGCTGGAAATACAAAATCAAAATGCATGGCTGAAATCATGGTGCACACAGGAAGGCTTCACCTTTCTTGAACATTGGAGCACTTTTCTACAACAAGGACTATCTATACAGGTGGGACGGACTGCACTTAAACAGAAAGGGAACCAATCTACTCGGAGAAAGGATCCTTCAGGCGGTACAGAAGCATTTAAACTAGAAAGGAAGGGGAGAAAACAAAAACAGAAGGGAGACTACATCAAAACAAGGGCAACAACTCAGGTAAGACCACTATTAAATGTATTTATCTTAATGCTAGAAGTCTCAGAAACAAAATGTTAGAACTTGAAGCTACTGCACTAACAAGTAACTACGATGTGATAGGTGTTACAGAAACTTGGTTGTCTGAGAGTGATGGAGACGAATATAATATCAGTGGGTACACACTGTATAGGAAAGACAGGCAGGACAGAAGAGGCGGAGGGTAGCGCTATACATAAGAAATAGCCTTGAAGCCCAGGTGTTAAATCAGGACAAAGAAAACAATGCAGAATCAATATGGGTCAGAATAATGGACACAAATTCAAAGGGCATAATAATAGGAGCATGCTATAGACCGCCAAATTCAGACGCTGAGCAAAATAATCTGTTGTACAATGACATTAGAAATGCGTGTAGAAAAGGAGAAGCCATACTAATGGGGGATTTCACTTCCCCATATAAAATGGGAAAACCCAATGGGGGCACGACGGACGAAATTGAAAAATGGTGGAAATGACAAATGACTGCTTCCTAACGCAATTTGTCAAGGCACCGACTAGAGGGGAGGCATGCCTTGATTTAGTCTTTTCAAATAATGAAGACAGAATAACTAAAACAGAGGTCAGAGAGCCATTGGCAAACTCAGACCACAACATGGTCTCATTTGAAATATTTTTAAAACCCCAAAAGTAATGACTAAAGCTAAGGTTTACAATTTTAGAAAAGCAAACTATGAAGGTATGAAACGGAGACTAACAGAAGTAGATTGGAGTAAAATAGAGAAAACATCCACAGAAAAAGGGTGGCTGTCTTTTAAAAATGTAGTACTAGAGGCACAAAACAATTACATCCCAAAAGTAGACAAATCTAAATCTAAAACAAAATGGCCAAAATGGTTTAATAGATCAATTAAAAAATATTCAGCGAAAAAAAAGGCACTTTACAGAGCGTTTAAAGGGACAAAAACAAAGCACACAGAAAGAGTACTTGGAACTGCAAACACAAGTCAAAAAAAGGAAGTTAGAAAGGCCAAGAGAGAGATAGAAATCAATATTGCTAAGGGGGCTAAAACCAATTCCAAAATGTTTTTCCAATATTATAACAGCAAGAGAACATTCAAAGAGGAGGTTAAATGTCTAAGAGACACAAATGGCAAAATCATAGATGAAGAAAAAAAAAATAGCAAATATCTTAAATGATTACTTTTTCACATTTTTTTTACAAGGAGGACACGGACAACATGCCCCACATGTCGACCTGTTCCTATCCAGTTTTAAATAACTTTAGCATAACAGAGGCAGAAGTGTTAAAGGGACTAGGAGCTCTTAAAATAAACAAATCCCCTGGGCCGGATGAGATCCTCCCAATAGTACTCAAAGAAATGAAAGAAGTTATTTACAAGCCGCTAACCAAGATCATGCAACAGTCTCTTGACACAGGGGTTGTACCGACAGACTGGAAAATAGCAAACGAATACCGATCCACAAAAAAGGGAGACAAAACTGAACCAGGTAACTACAGACCAATAAGCCTGACTTCTATTATATGTAAACTTATGGAAACTATAATAAGATCCAAAATGGAAAATTACCTATATGGTAACAATATCCTGGGTGACAGCCAGCATGGTTTTAGGAAAGGGAGATCATGTCTAACTAACCTACTTGACTTTTTTGAGGATGCAACATTGAAAATGGACAACTGCAAAGCATACGACATGGTCTATTTAGATTTCCAGAAAGCTTTTGACAAAGTCCCGCATAAAAGATTAATTCTCAAACTGAACGCAGTAGGGATTCAAGGAAATGCATGCACATGGATTAGGGAGTGGTTAACAGGTAGAAAACAGAAAGTACTGATTAGAGGAGAAACCCGAAATGGAGTGAGGTAACCAGTGGTGTACCACAGGGATCAGTATTAGGTCCTCTGCTATTCCTAATCTACATTAATGATTTAGACTCTGATATAGTAAGCAAACTCGTTAAATTTGCAGACGACACAAAAATAGGAGGAGTGGCAGACACTGTTGAAGCAGCAAAGGTCATTCAAAATGATCTAGACCGCATTCAAAATTGGGCAGACACATGGCAAATGAAATTTAATAGAGAAAGTGTAAAGTATTGCATGCGGGCAATAAAATGTTCATTATAAATATCATATGGGAGATAGTGAAATTGAAGAAGGAACTATGAAAAAGACCTAGGAGTTTATGTTGACTCAGAAATGTCTTCATCTAGACAATGTGGGAAGCTATAAAAAAGGCTAACAAGATGCTTGGATATATTGTGAGAAGTGTTGAATTTAAATCAAGGGAAGTAATGTTAAAACTCTACAATGCATTAGTAAGACCTCACCTAGAATATTGTGTTCAGTTCTGGTCACCTCGTTACAAAAAGGATATTGCTGCTCTAGAAAGAGTGCAAAGAAGAGCAACCAGAATTATCCCGGTTTAAAAGGCATGTCGTATGCAGACAGGCTAATAGAATTGAATCTATTCAGTCTTGAACAAAGAAGACTACGCGGCGATCTGATTCAAACATTCAAAATCCTAAAAGGTATAGACAATGTCAACCCGGGGACTTCTTTGACTTGAAAAAAGAAAAAAGGACCAGGGGTCATAAATGGAGATTAGATAAAGGGGCATTCAGAACAGAAAATAGAGGCACTTTTTTACACAGAGAATTGTGAGGGTCTGGAACCAACTCCCCAGTAATATTGTTGAAGCTGACACCCTGGGATCCTTCAAGAAGCTGCTTGATGAGATTCTGGGATCAATAAGCTACTAACGACCAAACGAGCAAGATGGGCTGAATGGCCTCCTCTCGTTTGTAAACATTCTTATGTTCTTATGTTCTTTCTTATGTTCTTATGACCATGGGCGGAACTTAGTTACATGACCATAGGCAGAATTTAGTAACATGACCATAGGCAGAATTTAGTAACATGAGCATAGGCAGAATTTAGTAACATGATGTGGCACTGTGCTCCACCCCTGTGTGCATTTCTGTGTTGTATGTTGCGCGGTGTTAATGTTGGTGTATAGAGATTGGTACATGGGATATAAACGGGTCTGTGTTTCACGTGTATTTAAAAGGTAGATTTGTATTCAGGCACGAGGTGGCACAGATCACTTCACGTGCTGGTTAAAATGTAATGTGTGGTCACGGAGTACACTTAATTAATTCCACGCAGGTGTACCGAGATTCCAATTGAATGATTGACTAGCAATCGACTCTCGGTACAACTGCATAAATAGATGCACGTTTCATTAATTCGGGGTTGGGTGTTCGAGAGTGGAGAACGGGAGAGAGAAAGGAGAAATACAGCTAAAGAATAACAATTGCTACAGCGTGCTGGAAGTGCCAGCACGGTACTTGTTTAAACGTTTGTCCGCTTGTTTTGTGTGTTAGTACGTTTTGTTTGTCTTTTTATTTTGGCGTGAAGTGCCGTGTCCTGTTTTTGTGTCTGTTTAAACCTTTTATTTTGTTAATAAACGCTGAGTGCTACCATTTAGACTCAGCTACTCATCACCACCGTCTGTCTGTGTGTTTCTTCCAGGTCTGACGTGTCACCACTCAGCCAGCCTTGTGACACATGACCATGGGCGGAATTAGCCAACATGACCATGGGCAAAATTTAGTAACATGGCCATAGGCAGAAGTTACTGACAGGACCATAGGCGGAATTTAGTAACATGGCCATTGGCAGAATTAGCCAACATGACCAAAGGCAGAAGTTATGGACATGACCATGGGTGGATATAGCCAACATGACCATAGGCAGAAGTTACTGACATGACCATAGGCGGAATTTAGTAACATGACCATGGGCGGAAATAGCTAACATGACCATAGGCAGAATTAGCCGACATGACCATGGGTGGAATTTCGTCACATGACCATGGACGGAATTAGCCAACATGACCATAGGCGGAATTTAGTTACATGCCCATGGGCAGAATTTAGTAACATGACAATAGGCGGAATTTAGTGACATGACCATAGGCGGAATTTAGTGACATGACCATAAGCTGAATTATCCAACATGACCATTGGCAGAATCTAGTAACATGATCAAAGCTAGAATTTAGTGACATGACCATAGGCAGAAGTTACTGACATGACCATGGGTGGAATTAGCGAACATGACCATAGGCAGAAGTTACTGACATGACCATGGGTGGAATTAGCCAACATGACCATAGGCGGAATTTAGAGACATGACCATGGGTGGAATTAGCCAACATGACCATGGGCAGAATTAGCCGACATGACCATAGGCGGAATTTAGTTACATGCCCATGGGCGGAATTTAGTAACATGACCATAGGCTGAATTATCCAACATGACCATTGGCAGAATCTAGTAACATGATCAAAGGTAGAATTTAGTGACATGACCATAGGCAGAAGTTACTGACATGACCATAGGCAGAAGTTACTGACATGACCATGGGCTGAATTAGCCAACATGACCATAGGCAGAATTTAGAGACATGACCATGGGCGGAATTAGCCAACAGGACCATGGGCGGAATTTAGTGGCATGACCATAGGCGGAATTTAGGAACATGTCCATAAGCAGAAGTTACTGACATGACCGTAGGCGGAATTTAGTAACATGATCATAGGCGGAATTTAGTAACATAACCATGTGAAAAAATTTAGTAACATGACCATAGGCAGAAGTTACTGACATGACCATAGGCGGAATTTAGTAACATGACCATGGGCGGAATTTAGTAACATGACCATAGGCAGAAGTTACTGACATGACCATGGGCGGAATTTAGTTAGATGACCATGGGCGGAATGACGAAACATGACCATAGGCAGAATTAGCCAACATGACCCTAGGCAGAAGTTACTGACATGACCATAGGCAGAAGTTACTGACATGACCATGGGCTGAATTAGCCAACATGACCATAGGCGGAATTTAGAGACATGACCATGGGCGGAATTAGCCAACAGGACCATGGGAATTTTTAGTGGCATGACCATAGGCGGAATTTAGGAACATGTCCATAAGCAGAAGTTACTGACATAACCGTAGGTGGAATTTAGTAACATGATCATAGGTAGAATTTAGTAACATAACCATGGGAAAAAATTTAGCAACATGACCATATGAATTTAGTAACATCACCATAGGCAGAAGTTACTGACATGAACATAGGGTGAATTTAGTAACATGACCATGTAAGGAATTAGCTAACATGGCCATGGGCGGAATTTAGTTAGATGACCATGGGCGGAATTTAGAAACATGACCATAGGCAGAATTAGCCAACATGACCCTAGGCAGAAGTTACTGACATGACCATAGGTAGAAGTTACTGACATGACCATAGGCGGAATTAACCGACATGACCATAGGCAAAATTAGCCAACATGACCATAGGCAGAAGTTACAGACATGACCATGGGAGGAATTAGCCAACATGACCATAGGCAGGTGTCACTGACATGACCATAGGCGGAATTAGCCAACATGACCATGGCAGAATTTAGTAACATGACCATAGGCAGAATTAGCCAACATTACCATAGGTGGAATTAGCCAAAATGACCATAGGAGGAATTAGCCAACATGACCATGGGCAGAAGTTACTGACATGACCGTGGGCGGAATTTAGTGACGTGACCATAGGAGGAATTAGCCAACATGACCATAGGCAAAAGTTACTGACATGACCATGGGAGGAATTAGCCAACATGACCATAGGCAGAAGTCACTGACATGACCATAGGTGGAATTAGCCAACATGACCATGGGCAGAATTTAGTAACATGACCATAGGCAGAATTAGCCAACATTACCATAGGTGGAATTAGCCAAAATGACAGTAGGAGGAATTAGCCAACATGACCATGGGCGGAACTTAGTTACATGACCATAGGCAGAATTTAGTAACATGACCATAGTCAGAATTTAGTAACATGACCATAGGCAGAATTTAGTAACATGATGTGGCAATGTGCTCCCACCCCTGTGTGCATTTCTGTGTTGTATGTTCGTGTGTTAATGTTTTTAAAATAGTATAGAGATTGGTACACGGGATATAAACGGGTCTGTGTTTCACGTGTATTTAAAAAGGTAGATTTTGTATTTAGGCACGAGGTGGCACAGATCACTTCACGTGCTGGTTAAAATGTAATGTGTGGTCACGGGAGTACACTTAATTAATTTCAAAGCAGGTGTACCGAGATTCCAATTGAATGATTGACTAGAATAAAATAGAAAACATCCACAGAAAAAAAAGGGTGGGTACAACTTTAAAATAAATAGATGCACGCGTTCATTAACTCGGGTTGGGTGTTCGAGAGTGGAGACGGGGAGAGAGAAAGGAGAAATACAAAAAAGAATAACAATTGAAAACAGCGTGCTGGAAGTGCCAGCAAACGGTACTTGTTTAAACGTCGTCCGCTTGTTTTGTGTGTTAGTACGTTTTGTTTGTCTTTTTTTATTTTGGCGTGAAGTGCCGTGTCCTGTTTTTGTGTCTGTTTAAACCTTTTATTTTGTTAATAAACGCTGAGTGCTACCATTTAGACTCAGCTACTCATCACCACCGCCTGTCTGTGTGTTTCTTCCGGGTCTGTTTTGGTCACCACCAGCCAGCCTTGTGACACATGACCATGGGCGGAATTAGCCAACATGACCATAAATAAATTTAGTAACATGGCCATAGGCAGAAGTTACCGACAGGACCATAGGCGAATTTAGTAACATGGCCATGGGCAGAATTAGCCAACATGACCAAAGGCAGAAGTTACGGACATGACCATGGGTGGAAATAGCCAACATGACCATAGGCAGAAGTTACTGACATGACCATAGAAGGAATTTAGTAACATGACCAATATGAAATAGCTAACATGACCAAAGGCAGAATTAATAAGACAAATGACCATGGATGGAATTTCGTAACATGACCATGGGTGAATTAGCAACATGACCATAGGGAATTTAGTTACATGCCCATACTTGAATTTAGATAACATGACAATGGGCGGAATTTAGTAACATGACCATAGGCGGAATTTAGTGACATGACCATAAGCTGAATTATCCAACATGACCATTGGCAGAATCTAGTAACATGATCAAAGGTAGAATTTAGTGACATGACCATAGGCGGAATTTAGAGACATGACCATGGGTGGAATTAGCCAACATGACCATGGGCAGAATTAGATCATGACCATAGGCGGAATTTAGTTACATGCCCATGGGCGGAATTTAGTAAACATGACCATAGGCGGAATTTAGTGACATGACCATAGGCTGAATTATCCAACATGACCATTGGCAGCATCTAGTAACATGATCAAAGGTAGAATTTAGTGACATGACCATAGGTAGAAGTTACTGACATGACCATGGGTGAATTAGCGAACATGGCCATAAAAAGAAGTTATGACATGACCATAGGCAGAAGTTACTGACATGACCATGGGCTGAATTAGCCAACATGACCATAGGCGGAATTTAGAGACATGACCATGGGCTTGAATTAGCCAACAGGACCATGGGGCGGAATTTAGTGGCATGACCATAGGCGGAATTTAGGAAAATGTCCATAAGCAGAAGTTACTGACATGACCATTGAGGTCTAGGAATTTAGCAAACATGATCATCCCGGAATTTAGTAACATAACCATGGCAAAAAATTTAGTAACATGACCATGGGCGGAATTTAGTAACATGACCATGGGCAGAATTAGTCAACATGACCAAAGGCAGAAGTTACGGACATGACCATGGGTGGAAATAGCCAACATGACCATAGGCAGAAGTTACTGACATGTCCATAGGCGGAATTTAGTAACATGACCATGGGCGGAAATAGCTAACATGACCATAGGCAGAATTAGCCGACATGACCATAGGCGGAATTTAGTTACATGCCCATGGGCGGAATTTAGTAACATGACCAAAGGCAGAAGTTACGGACATGACCATGGGTGGAAATAGCCAACATGACCATAGGCAGAAGTTACTGACATGTCCATAGGCGGAATTTAGTAACATGACCATGGGCGGAAATAGCTAACATGACCATAGGCAGAATTAGCCGACATGACCATGGGTGGAATTTTGTCACATGACCATGGAGAGAATTAGCCAACATGACCATAGGCAGAATTTAGTTACATGCCCATGGGCGGAATTTAGTAACATGACAATAGGCGGAATTTAGTGACATGACCATAAGCTGAATTATCCAACATGACCATTGGCAGAATCTAGTAACATGATCAAAGGTAGAATTTAGTGACATGACCATAGGCAGAAGTTACTGACATGACCATGGGTGGAATTAGCGAACATGACCATAGGCAGAAGTTACTGACATGACCATGGGTGGAATTAGCCAACATGACCATAGGCGGAATTTAGAGACATGACCATGGGTGGAATTAGCCAACATGACCATGGGCAGAATTAGCCGACATGACCATAGGCGGAATTTAGTTACATGCCCATGGGCGGAATTTAGTAACATGACCATAGGCGGAATTTAGTGACATGACCATAGGCTGAATTATCCAACATGACCATTGGCAGAATCTAGTAACATGATCATAGGCGGAATTTAGTAACATAACCATGGGAAAAAATTTAGTAACATGACCATAGGCAGAAGTTACTGACATGACCATAGGCGGAATTTAGTAACATGACCATGGGCGGAATTTAGCAACATGACCATAGGCAGAATTAGCCGACATGACCATAGGCGGAATTTAGTTACATGCCCATGGGCGGAATTTAGTAACATGACCATTGGCAGCATCTAGTAACATGATCAACGGTAGAATTTAGTGACATGACCATAGATAGAAGTTACTGACATGACCATGGGCGGAATTAGCGAACATAACCATAGGCAGAAGTTACTGACATGACCATAGGCAGAAGTTACTGACATGACCATGGGCTGAATTAGCCAACATGACCATAGGCGGAATTTAGAGACATGACCATGGGCGGAATTAGCCAACAGGACCATGGGCGGAATTTAGTGGCATGACCATAGGCGGAATTTAGGAACATGTCCATAAGCAGAAGTTACTGACATGATCATAGGCGGAATTTAGTAACATGATCATAGGCGGAATTTAGTAACATAACCATGGGAAAAAATTTAGTAACATGACCATGGGCGGAATTTAGTAACATGACCATAGGCAGAAGTTACTGACATGAACATAGGCGGAATTTAGTTACATGACCATGGGCGGAATTTAGAAACATGACCATAGGCAGAATTAGCCAACATGACCCTAGGCAGAAGTTACTGACATGACCATAGGCAAAATTAGCCAACATGACCATAGGCGGAATTTAGAGACATGACCATGGGCGGAATTAGCCAACAGGACCATGGGCGGAATTTAGTGGCATGACCATAGGCGGAATTTAGGAACATGTCCATAAGCAGAAGTTACTGACATGACCGTAGGCGGAATTTAGTAACATGATCATAGGCGGAATTTAGTAACATAACCATGGGAAAAAATTTAGTAACATGACCATGGGCGGAATTAGCCAACATGACCAAAGGCAGAAGTTACGGACATGACCATGGGTGGAAATAGCCAACATGACCATAGGCAGAAGTTACTGACATGACCATAGGCGGAATTTAGTAACATGACCATGGGCGGAAATAGCTAACATGACCATAGGCAGAATTAGCCGACATGACCATGGGTGGAATTTCGTCACATGACCATGGACGGAATTAGCCAACATGACCATAGGCGGAATTTAGTTACATGCCCATGGGCGGAATTTAGTAACATGACAATAGGCGGAATTTAGTGACATGACCATAGGCGGAATTTAGTGACATGACCATAAGCTGAATTCTCCAACATGACCATTGGCAGAATCTAGTAACATGATCAAAGGTAGAATTTAGTGACATGACCATAGGCAGAAGTTACTGACATGACCATGGGTGGAATTAGCTAACATGACCATAGGCAGAAGTTACTGACATGACCATGGGTGGAATTAGCCAACATGACCATGGGCAGAATTAGCCGACATGACCATAGGCGGAATTTAGTTACATGCCCATGGGCGGAATTTAGTAACATGACCATAGGCGGAATTTAGTGACATGACCATAGGCTGAATTATCCAACATGTCCATTGGCAGCATCTAGTAACATGATCAAAGGTAGAATTTAGTGACATGACCATAGGTAGAAGTTACTGACATGACCATGGGCGGAATTAGCGAACATGACCATAGGCAGAAGTTACTGACATGACCATAGGCAGAAGTTACTGACATGACCATGGGCTGAATTAGCCAACAGGACCTTAGGCGGAATTTAGAGACATGACCATGGGCGGAATTAGCCAACAGGACCATGGGCGGAATTTAGTGGCATGACCATAGGCGGAATTTAGGAACATGTCCATAAGCAGAAGTTACTGACATGACCGTAGGTGGAATTTAGTAACATGATCATAGGCGGAATTTAGTAACATAACCATGGGAAAAATTTAGTAACATGACCATTGTAGAATTTAGTAACATGACCATTGGCAGAAGTTACTGACATGAACATAGGCGGAATTAGCTAACATGACCATAGGCAGAAGTTACTGACATGACCATGGGTGGAATTAGCCAACATGACCATGGGCAGAATTAGCCAACATGACCATAGGCGGAATTTAGTAACATGACCATGGGCGGAATTAGCCAACATGACCATGGGCGGAATTTAGTGACATGACCATAGGCTGAATTATCCAACATGACCATTGGCAGCATCTAGTAACATGACCAAAGGTAGAATTTAGTGACATGACCATAGGTAGAAGTTACTGACATGACCATGGGCGGAATTAGTAACATGACCATGGGCAAAATTTACTGACATGACCATAGGCAGAAGTTACTGACATGACCATGGGCTGAATTAGCCAACAGGACCATAGGCGGAATTTAGAAACATGACCATGGGCGGAATTAGCCAACAGGACCATGGGCGGAATTTAGTGGCATGACCATAGGCGGAATTTAGGAACATGTCCATAGGCAGAAGTTACTGACATGACAAAGGTGGAATTTAGTAACATGATCATAGGGGAATTTAGTAACATAACCATGGGAAAAATTTAGTAACATGACCATTGTCGGAATTTAGTAACATGACCATTGGCAGAAGTTACTGACATGAACATAGGCGGAATTAGCGAACATGACCATAGGCAGAAGTTACTGACATGACCATGGGTGGAATTAGCCAACATGACCATGGGCAGAATTAGCCGACATGACCATAGGCGGAATTTAGTTACATGCCCATGGGCGGAATTTAGTAACATGACCATAGGCGGAATTTAGTAACATGATCATAGGCGGAATTTAGTAACATAACCATGGGAAAAAATTTAGTAACATGACCATTGTCGGAATTTAGTAACATGACCATTGGCAGAAGTTACTGACATGAACATAGGCGGAATTTAGTAACATGACCATGGGCGGAATTAGCTAACATGACCATGGGCGGAATTTAGTTAGATGACCATGGGCGGAATTTAGAAACATGACCATAGGCAGAATTAGCCAACATGACCCATAGGCAGAATTTACTGACATGACCATAGGAGAAGTTACTGATATGACCATAGGCGGAATTAACCGACATGACCATAGGCAAAATTAGCCAACATGACCATAGGCAGAAGTTACAGACATGACCATAGGCGGAATTAGCCAACATGACCATGGCAGAATTTAGTAACCTGACCATAGGCAGAATTAGCCAACATGACCCTAGGTGGAATTAGCCAAAATGACCATAGGAGGAATTAGCCAACATGACCATAGGCAGAAGTTACTGACATGACCATGGGAGGAATTAGCCAACATGACCATAGGCAGAAGTCACTGACATGACCATAGGCAGAATTAGCCAACATTACCATAGGTGGAATAAGCCAAAATGACCATAGGAGGAATTAGCCAACATGACCATGGGCGGAACTTAGTTACATACCATAGGCAGAATTTAGTAACATGACCATAGGCAGAATTTAGTAACATGACCATAGGCAGAATTTAGTAATGATGATGTGGCAATGTGCTCCACCCCTGTGTGCATTTCTGTGTTGTATGTTAGGCGGTGTTAATGTTGGTGTATAGAGATTGGACCATGGGGGATATAAACGGGTCTGTGTTTCAGGCAGTATTTAAAAAAGACCATTTGTATTTAGGCAAGACCATGGACAGATCACTTCACATGCTGGTTAAAATGTAATGTGTGGTCGGGAGTACACTTATTTAATTCATGTGCAGGGTGTACATGACCATTCCAATTGAATGATTGACCATAGGCGACTCTCGGTACAACTGCATAAATAGATGCAATTTCATTAACTCGGGGTTGGGTGTTCGAGAGTGGACCATGGGAGAGAGAAAGAAGAAATACAGCTAAAGAATAAGAATTTAGTGACATGAAGTGCCAGCACGGTACTTGTTTAAACGTTCGTCCGCTTGTTTTGTGTGTTAGCACGCTTTTGTTTGTCTTTTTATTTTGGCGTGAAGTGCCGTGTCCTAGTTTTTTTGTGTCTGTTTAAACCTTTTATTTTGTTAATAAAACGCTGAGTGCTACCATTTAGACTCAGCTACCATCACCACCGATCTGTCTGTGTGTTTCTTCCGGTCTGACATGTCACCACCAGCCAGCCTTTGTGACACATGACCATGGGCGGAATTAGCCAACATGACCATGGGCGAAATTTAGTAACATGGCCATAGGCAGAAGTTACTGACAGGACCATAGGCGGAATTTAGTAACATGACCATGGGCGGAATTAGCTAACATGACCATAGGCAGAATTAGCCGACATGACCATGGGTGGAATTTCGTCACATGACCATGGACGGAATTAGCCAACATGACCATAGGCAGAATTATCCGACATGACCATAGCCGGAATTTAGTTACATGCCCATGGGCAGAATTTAGTAACATGACAGTAGGCGGAATTTAGTGACATGACCATAGGCGGAATTTAGTGACATGACCATAAGCTGAATTATCCAACATGACCATTGGCAGAATCTAGTAACATGATCAAAGGTAGAATTTAGTGACATGACCATAGGCAGAAGTTACTGACATGACCATGGGTGGAATTAGCGAACATGACCATAGGCAGAAGTTACTGACATGACCATGGGTGGAATTAGCCAACATGACCATAGGCGGAATTTAGAGACATGACCATGGGTGGAATTAGCCAACATGACCATGGGCAGAATTAGCCGACATGACCATAGGCGGAATTTAGTTACATGCCCATGGGCGAATTTAGTAACATGACCATAGGCGGAATTTAGTGACATGACCATAGGCTGAATTATCCAACATGACCATTGGCAGAATCTAGTAACATGATCAAAGATAGAATTTAGTGACATGACCATAGGCAGAAGTTACTGACATAACCATAGGCAGAAGTTACTGACATGACCATGGGCTGAATTAGCCAACATGACCATAGGCGGAATTTAGAGACATGACCATGGGCGGAATTAGCCAACAGGACCATGGGCGGAATTTAGTGGCATGACCATAGGCGGAATTTAGGGACATGTCCATAAGCAGAAGTTACTGACATGACCGTAGGCGGAATTTAGTAACATGATCATAGGCGGAATTTAGTAACATAACCATGGGAAAAAATTTAGTAACATGACCATAGGCAGAAGTTACTGACATGACCATAGGCGGAATTTAGTAACATGACCATGGGCGGAATTTAGTAACATGACCATAGGCAGAAGTTACTGACATGACCATGGGTGGAATTAGCCAACATGACCATAGGCGGAATTTACAGGCATGACCATGGGTGGAATTAGCCAACATGACCATGGGCAGAATTAGCCGACATGACCATAGGCGGAATTTAGTTACATGCCCATGGGCGGAATTTAGTAACATGACCATAGGCGGAATTTAGTGACATGACCATGGGCTGAATTATCCAACATGACCATTGGCAGCATCTAGTAACATGATCAAAGGTAGAATTTAGTAACATGACCATGGGCGGAATTTAGTAACATGACCATGGGCGGAATTAGATAACATGACCAAAGGCAGAAGTTACGGACATGACCATGGGTGGAAATAGCCAACATGACCATAGGCAGAAGTTACTGACATGACCATAGGCGGAATTTAGTAACATGACCATGGGCGGAAATAGCTAACATGACCATAGGCAGAATTAGCCGACATGAACATGGGTGGAATTTCGTCACATGACCATGGACGGAATTAGCCAACATGACCATAGGCGGAATTTAGTTACATGCCCCCATGGAATTTAGTAACATGACAATAGGCGGAATTTAGTGACATGACCATAGGCGGAATTTAGTGACATGACCATAAGCTGAATTATCCAACATGACCATTGGCAGAATCTAGTAACATGATCAAAGGTAGAATTTAGTGACATGACCATAGGCAGAAGTTACTGACATGACCATGGGTGGAATTAGCGAACATGACCATAGGCAGAAGTTACTGACATGACCATGGGTGGAATTAGCCAACATGACCATAGGCGGAATTTAGAGACATGACCATGGGTGGAATTAGCCAACATGACCATGGGCAGAATTAGTGACATGACCATAGGCGGAATTTAGTTACATGCCCATGGGCGGAATTTAGTAACATGACCATAGGCGGAATTTAGTGACATGACCATAGGCTGAATTATCCAACATGACCATTGGCAGCATCTAGTAACATGATCAAAGGTAGAATTTAGTGACATGACCATAGGTAGAAGTTACTGACATGACCATGGGCGGAATTAGCGAACATGACCATAGGCAGAAGTTACTGACATGACCATAGGCAGAAGTTACTGACATGACCATGGGCTGAATTAGCCAACATGACCATAGGCGGAATTTAGAGACATGACCATGGGCGGAATTAGCCAACAGGACCATGGGCGGAATTTAGTGGCATGACCATAGGCGGAATTTAGGAACATGTCCATAAGCAGAAGTTACTGACATGACCGTAGGTGGAATTTAGTAACATGATCATAGGCGGAATTTAGTAACATAACCATGGGAAAAAATTTAGTAACATGACCATTGTCGGAATTTAGTAACATGACCATAGGCAGAAGTTACTGACATGAACATAGGCGGAATTTAGTAACATGACCATGGGCGGAATTAGCTAACATGACCATGGGCGGAATTTAGTTAGATGACCATGGGCGGAATTTAGAAACATGACCATAGGCAGAATTAGCCAACATGACCCTAGGCAGAAGTTACTGACATGACCATAGGTAGAAGTTACTGATATGACCATAGGCGGAATTAACCGACATGACCATAGGCAAAATTAGCCAACATGACCATAGGCAGAAGTTACAGACATGACCATGGGAGGAATTAGCCAACATGACCATAGGCAGGTGTCACTGACATGACCATAGGCGGAATTAGCCAACATGACCATGGCAGAATTTAGTAACATGACCATAGGCAGAATTAGCCAACATGACCCTAGGTGGAATTAGCCAAAATGACCATAGGAGGAATTAGCCAACATGACCATGGGCAGAAGTTACTGACATGACCGTGGGCGGAATTTAGTGACGTGACCATAGGAGGAATTAGCCAACATGACCATAGGCAGAAGTTACTGACATGACCATGGGAGGAATTAGCCAACATGACCATAGGCAGAAGTCACTGACATGACCATGTCACAAAGATTAGCCAACAGACCATGGGTCAGACCAGAAGCAGGAAGGAATACAGAGAGACTTGGGGTTTAATATAGCCAAGCATGACCATAGGAGGAATTAGCTCAACATTTAATAAACAGAACAGAAAATAAAAAGGTTTTAGTAACATGACAAAACACTGGACACGGCACCATAGGCAAAATAAAGAGACAAACAAAACGGACTAACACTAAACAAGAATTAAACGGACAGACTGACAGACACGGTGAGTACAAACAAACTTATCTTCACGTTTTACTTATTTTAATTCTCCTGACTCTCTCACCGTTCTCCTCTTTGAACACCCAACCCCGACTGAGTGAAAATGTGCATCTATTTATACTGTTTGTGCTGGGAAATTACTACTTAATTATTCACTTGAATCCCAGCAGGTGGACATGACTGTGCAACCCTGTGCTCACATATTACATTTAACCAGCACGTGAAGTGATTTGTAACTCTCCTCGTGCCTAAATACAAATCTACACTTTTTAAATCACACGTGAAAACACAGAAGTTTATACATGACCATGTACGGAATCTATACACCAACAGGTACCAACACAACACATAATTTGCACACAGGGTGGGGCACATTGCCACATTACCCCCCTGTGCAAAGCACACATGGCCATCAACGGCTGACCTCCCCATTTAAAAATCCAGCAGTCCAGGCCAAAGTCTCGGGCTGGGAAGGGAGGCTTCAGTGGGCCCATGGCTGGCCATGCTGTCAGCACCCTGCCGGGTAGTTTAGCGGCTGACAGCCTGTTGGTTTGCTCCATGGGCAGAAGTAACAGGACTGCTGGGGAAAGTGGTCTAGTAACATCTCCCCATCTCCAGAAGAAACTGCTGCAGTGGGAGCAGTTCTCCATGACCTCCCCCACGATCTTAGCAACATGACCATGCTGCAGTTAGCAGGTCTCCTGACCTCCCCCCGAATTTAGGCATGAACTGCTGCAGTGGGAGCAGGTCTCATGACCATCCCCACGAATCTCCGGCAGCGAAACTGCTGCTGGGGTTGGTGGTCTCAGACATGACCATCTTGACCGGAATTCCCTTTCTGGGGCTCCGGCCCCCCCCAGAATTTAACGGACATGACCATAGGCAGCTCCTGCTCCAACATGACCATGGCGGAGGCAGAGGCAGCTCCAGCTCCATGACTCCTGGGGTGGTGGAGGCAGAGGCAGCTCCAGCTCCTCTGCTCCTGGCGACCATGGTGGAACCAGCAGGTATTCACCATCTGCTGGTGGAGGTGGGACCAGCAGGTACCATCTGCTGGTGGAGGTGGGAGGGGCAAGCAGTCCTCCCACTGCGGTGGAGGTGGAACCAGTAAATTCACCCTCTGCTGGTGGAGGTGGGAGGGGCAACAGTCCTCCCACTGCGGTGGAGGTGGAACCAGCAGGTATTCACCTCTGCTGGTGGAGGTGGCGGAGGCAGAGGCAGCTCCCTCCCACTGCGGTGGAGGTGGAACCAGCAGGTATTCACCATGCTGGTGGAGGTGGCGGAGGCAGAGGCAGCTCCTGCTCCTCTGCTCCTAGTGGAGGAACCATAGGTGGTGGTGGCGGAGGCCATGGGGAATTGATGACTGGCCACCAGAGGAGGACCATGGCAGTGCTGGCATGACCATGCTGTGGAATGGGCTGGTGGTGACCATAGGCTGCCCTCATCAGCCTGACCAGAGGCTGCTGGGGAACCAGCCTCCCCCTCTCCGCAGAATTTAGTAGGGGACCATAGGCTGAATTTAGTAACATGACCATAGGGAGAGGCATTTCCCTCTGACATGACCATGGGTCCCAGGAATGTGGTAACATGACCCTGAATTTAGTAACATGACCATAGGTGTTGAATTTACTGACATGACCATGGACGGAATTTGGTGTATGACCATTTGGGCTGTGGTAACTGACATGACCCTTTTTGGGCTGTGAATTTAGTAACATGACCTTTGGGCTGAATTTAGTAATTCCCCCTCTTGGGGTGAATTTAGTAACATGATCTCGAATTTAGTAACATGTAGGTGAAAAAACATGACCATCTTGGTCAGGAATTAGCCCCCCACTAACATGGGACCATGGGCAGGCGTGGGGGACATCCTCCCATAGGCAGAATTAGTGACATGACCTCCCACTACGTATGACCAGGGGCGAATTAGCCAACATGACCAATAGGCGTGGGAGAGTTGACCATGGGCGGAATTCCCAACAGGACCATAGGCGGGAATTTAGTGACATGACCATAGGGGAATTAGGGGCTCCTCCCACTAGGCAGAAGTTGGGACATGACGCTTGGGCTGAACGCCTAGCCAACATCCCCTGGGCTGTGGAATTCAGGCTCCTGTTTTGGGCTGTGGACGCTCAGGCTCCATAGGTGGGCTGTGGAATCAGGCTCCCATAGGCTGTGGACGAATTCAGGCTCCTGTTTGGGCTGTGGGACGCTCAGGACCCTCCCGCTTGGGCTGTGGATGACCAGGCTCCTCCCATTTGTAACATGGACCTCAGGCTCCCATTTGACCTGTGGACGCTCAGGACCTCCCGCTTGGGCTGTGGACGCTCAGGCTCCTCCATGGGCTGTGGGAATTTAGGCTCCATGACCATGGGCTGTGGGATTAGCCAACATGACCATGGGCTGTGAATTTAGTGGCATCCCCATAACCATTAGGAAGGGACAGTGGGCGAACAGGTGATCCTGGACATAGAGGAGGCACCATAGGCGAATTTGTTACATCGCCGTGGATGCCAACATAACCATTAGGCGGCTCCTGACCCTGTCCTTCACCTCTTTATCCGACCATGCCTCCCGGCAGGCTGTGAAGGCAAAACCAGCAGGCATTCACCCTCTGCTGGTGGAGATGGGGACAGCAGGTGGGCACCCTCTGCTGGTGGAGATGGGGGACAGCAGGTACTCCTCTGCTGGTGGTCATGACCTGGGCTGCTGTTCCGTTTATGGTTGCCTCCATGCTGAGGACAAACTCCACACCTTGACCAAGGTGTTTGGGGTGTGTTAGCTGATAGGCCTCCCATCTCTCAGAAGTCCATCATCCACAGGGCCCGGACGACTATGGGTAGAGCCTGGGCCTCCAGCCCAGCATTCTCCATGACCATGGCAGTTTGAATCTTCTGCCATTGACTTTTTTTTTTTTTTCCCCCCAAAACAATATTTAGGCCTTTTTTTTTTTTTTTTTTTTTTTTTTTGAATCCAACCCCTCCTGGTCTGACCATGGAGGCGGAATTAGTAACATGACACCACGTGTTTACAAACATGGCCATAGGGTGGTGTCAGACAGAAGCAGGAAGGAATATGAGAGAGATTGGTTTTTTAGCCATAGCTGAGCGTGATCGAGCCAGCATTTAATAAACAGAACAGAAAATAAAAGGTTTTAATGACAACAAAACACTGGACAGACTATACGCCAAAATAAAGAGACAAACAAAACGGACTAACACTAAATGACGGTGCACGGACAGACTGACAGACATAGGTGAGTACAAACAAACCATAGGCAGACGTTTTTACTTATTTTAACATGACCTGGGCTGAATTCTCCTCTAACATGACCAATTACTGAGTGAATTTAGTGGAATCTATTTATACATGTTTGTGCTGGGATTAATGATTTGACCATTCACAGAAATCCCAGCACGTGGCGATTACCTGTGCAACCCTGTGCAGAACATATTAACATTTAACCAGCACGTGAAGTGATTTTTAGTGAATTAAATACAAATGACCATTTTTAAATTACACGTGAAACACAGACCGAATTTATATCATGACCATACCAGGAATTATACACCAACATTTACACACGCACGACAACACCAACACATAATATGCACACATGGGTGGGGCAGAATTGCCACACATGACCATAGGCGGAATTAGCCAACATGACCATGGACAGAATTTAGTAACATGACCATAGGCAGAATTAGCCAACATTACCATAGTTGGAATTAGCCAAAATGACCATAGGAGGAATTAGCCAACATGACCATGGGCGGAACTTAGTTACATACCATAGGCAGAATTTAGTAACATGACCATAGGCAGAATTTAGTAACATGACCATAGGCAGAATTTAGTAACATGATGTGGCAATGTCCTCCAACCCTATGTGCATTTCTGTGTTGTATGTGGGCGTGTGTTAACGTTGGACCATAGAGATTGGTACACGGGATATAAACGGGTCTGTGTTTCACGCGGTATTTAAAAAGGTAGATTTGTATTTAGGCACGAGGTGGCACAGAGAATTCACGTGCTGGTTAAAATGTAATGTGTGGTCACGGGAGTACACTTAATTGATTCATAGGCAGGTGTACCGAGATTCCAATTGAATGATTGACTAGCAATCACTGTTCGGTACAACTGCATAAATAGATGCACGTTTCATTATGACGGGGTTGGGTGTTCGAGAGTGAGAAGAGAGAGAACATGACCACAGCTAAAGAAGAACAATTGCTACAGACCATGGAAGTGCCAGCACGGTACTTGTTTAAACGTTCGTCCGCTTTGTTTTGTGTGTTTACGTTTTGTTTGTCTTTTTATTTTGGCGGAAGTTACCGTGTCCTGTTTTTGTGTCTGTTTAAACCTTTATTTAGTTAATAAACGCTGAGTGCTAATTTAGACTCAGCTGACCATCACCACCATCTGTCTGTGTGTCTCTTCCGGGTCTGACGTGTCACCACCAGCCAGCCTTGTGAGACATGACCATGGGCGGAATTAGCCAACATGACCATGGGCGAAATTTAGTAACATGGCCATAGGCAGAAGTTACTGACAGGACCAAAGGCGGAATTTAGTAACATGACCATGGGCAGAATTAGCCAACATGACCAAAGGCAGAAGTTACGGACATGACCATGGGTGGAAATAGCCAACATGACCATAGGCAGAAGTTACTGACATGACCATAGGCGGAATTTAGTAACATGACCATGGGTGGAATTAGCTAACATGACCATAGGCAGAATTAGCCGACAAGACCATGGGTGGAATTTAGTCACATGACCATGGACAGAATTAGCCAACATGACCATAGGCGGAATTTAGTTACATGCCCATGGGCGGAATTTAGTAACATGACAATAGGCGGAATTTAGTGACATGACCATAGGCGGAATTTAGTGACATGACCATGGGCTGAATTATCCAACATGACCATTGGCAGAATCTAGTAACATGATCAAAGGTAGAATTTAGTGACATGACCATAGGCAGAAGTTACTGACATGACCATGGGTGGAATTAGCGTTAACATGACCATAGGCAGAATTTACTGACATGACCATGGGTGGAATTAGCCAACATGACCATAGGCGGAATTTAGAGACATGACCATGGATGGAATTAGCCAACATGACCATGGGCAGAATTAGTGACATGACCATAGGCAGAATTTAGTTACATGCCCATGGGCGGAATTTAGTAACATGACCATAGGCGGAATTTAGTGACATGACCATAGGCTGAATTATCCAACATGACCATTGGCAGAATCTAGTAACATGATCATAAGCGGAATTTAGTAACATAACCATGGGAAAAAATTTAGTAACATGACCATAGGCAGAAGTTACTGACATGACCATAGGCGGAATTTAGTAACATGACCATGGGCGGAATTTAGCAACATGACCATAGGCAGAATTAGCCGACATGACCATAGGCGGAATTTAGTTACATGCCCATGGGCGGAATTTAGTAATATGACCATTGGCAGCATCTAGTAACATGATCAAAGGTAGAATTTAGTGACATGACCATAGGTAGAAGTTACTGACATGACCATGGGCGGAATTAGCGAACATGACCATAGGCAGAATTTACTGACATGACCATAGGCAGAAGTTACTGACATGACCATGGGCTGAATTAGCCAACATGACCATAGGCGGAATTTAGAGACATGACCATGGGCGGAATTAGCCAACAGGACCATGGGTGGAATTTAGTGGCATGACCATAGGCGGAATTTAGGAACATGTCCATAGGCAGAAGTTACTGACATGACCGTGGGAGGAATTTAGTAACATGATCATAGGGGAATTTAGTAACATAACCATGGGAAAAAAATTTAGTAACATGACCATGGGGCGGAATTTAGTAACATGACCATAGGCAGAAGTTACTGACATGAACATAGGCGGAATTTAGTTACATGACCATGGGCGGAATTTAGAAACATGACCATAGGCAGAATTAGCCAACATGACCCATAGTTGGAATTTACTGACATGACCATAGGCAGAAGTTACTGACATGACCATAGGCGGAATTAGAAACATGACCATAGGCAAAATTAGCCAACATGACCATAGGCAGAAGTTACTGACATGACCATGGGCTGAATTTAGTAACATGACCATAGGCGGAATTTAGTGACATGACCATTTCTGAATTAGAAAACAGGACCATGGGTGTGAATTTAGTGGCATGACCATAGGCGAATTTAGGAACATGTCCATAAGCAGAAGTTACTGACATGACTGTAGGCGGAATTTAGTAACATGATCATAGGCGGAATTTAGTAACATAACCATGGGAAAAATTTAGTAACATGACCATGGGCGGAATTTAGTAACATGACCATGGGTGGAAATAGCCAACATGACCATAGGCAGAAGTTACTGACATGACCATGGGTGGAATTAGCCAACATGACCATAGGCGGAATTTAGAGACATGACCATGGGTGGAATTAGCCAACATGACCATGGGCAGAATTAGCCGACATGACCATAGGGGAATTTAGTTACATGCCCATGGGCGGAATTTAGTTAACATGACCATAGGCGGAATTTAGTGACATGACCATAGGCTGAATTATCCAACATGACCATTGGCAGAATCTAGTAACATGATCAAAGGTAGAATTTAGTGACATGACCATAGGCAGAAGTTACTGACATGACCATAGGCAGAAGTTACTGACATGACCATGGGCGGAATTTAGTAACATGACCATGGACGGAATTAGCCAACATGACCATAGGCGGAATAAGCCAACATGACCATAGGCCGAATTTAGTTACATGCCCATGGGCGGAATTTAGTAACATGACCATAAGCCGAATTTAGTGACATGACCATAGGCTGAATTATCCAACATGACCATGGGCAGAATCTAGTAACATGATCAAAGGTTGAATTTAGTGACATGACCATAGGCAGAAGTTACTGATATGACCATAGGCGGAATTAGCCAACATGACCATAGGCGGTATGAGCCAATATGACCAAAAGCAGAAGTTACTGACATGACAATAAGGGGAATTTAGTGACATGACCATGTTCGGAATTAGCCAACATGACCATGGGCAGAAGTTACTGACATGACCATTGGCGGAATTTAGTAACATGACCATAGGCGGAATTTGCCAAAATGACCTTAGGTGGAATTTAGTGACATGAACATGGGTGGAATTAGCCAACATGACCATAGGCGGAATTTAGTAACATGACCATTTGTGGAATTTAGTAACATGACCTTAGGCGGAATTTAGTGACATGATCATGGGCAGAAATAGCCACCATGACCATAGGCAGAATTTAGTAACATGACCATGGGCAGAATTTAGTAACATGACCTTCGGCGCAATTTAGTAACATGACCATAGGCAGATTAGCCAACATTAACATAGGCGGAATTTAGTGACATGACCATGGGCGGAATTTAGTGACATGCCCATAGGCAGAAGTTACTGACATGAGCATAGGCAGAAGTTACTGACATGACCATAGGCGGAATTAGCCGACATGACCATAGGCGGAATTCAGTAACATGACCCTGGGTGGAATTAGCCAACATGACCATGGGAGGAATTTAGTAACTTGAACATAGGCAGAATTAGCCAACATGACCATAGGTGGAATTAGCCAAAATAACCATGGGAGGAATTAGCCAACATGACCATGGGCGGAACTTAGTGACATGACCATAGGCAGAATTTAGTATCATGACCATGGGCTTAATTTAGTAACATGACCATAGGCAGAAGTCATTGACATGACCATAGGTGGAATTTAGTGACATGATCATGGGCAGAAATAGCCACCATGACCATAGGCAGAATTTAGTAACATGACCATGGGCAGAATTTAGTAACATGACCTTAGGCGCAATTTAGTAACATGACCATGGGAGGAATTTAGTAACTTGAACATAGGCAGAATTAGCCAACATGACCATAGGTGGAATTAGCCAAAATAACCATGGGAGGAATTAGCCAACATGACCATGGGCGGAACTTAGTGACATGACCATAGGCAGAATTTAGTAACATGACCATGGGCGGAATTTAGTAACATGACCATAGGCAGAAGTTACTGACATGACCATAGGCGGAATTCAGTGACATGACCATGGGCGGAATTAGCCAACATGACCATAAGCAGAATTTAGTAACATGACCAAGCACGGAATTTAGTAACATGACCTTAGGCATAATTTAGTAACATCACCAGGGGCGGAATTTAGTAACATGAGCATAGTCGGAATTTAGTGACATGACCATAGGCGGAATTAGCCAACATGACCATGGGCGGAATTTAGTAACATGACCATAGGCAGAAGATACTGACATGACCATGGGTGGAATTTAGTGACATGACCATGGGTGGAATTTAGTGACATGACCATAGGCAGAATTAGCCAACATGACCATAGGCAGAAGTTACGGACATGACTATGGGAGGAATTAGCCAACATGGCCATAGGCAGAATTAGCCGACATGACCATGGGCGGAATTTAGTAACATGACCATGGATGGAATTAGCCAACATGACCATAGGCGGAATTAGCCAACATGACCATGGGCAGAATCTAGTAACATGATCAAAGGTAGAATTTAGTGACATGACCATAGGCGGAAGTTACTGATATGACCATAGGCAGAATTAGCCAACATGACCATAGGCGGTATTAGCCAATATGACCAAAAGCAGAAGTTACTGACATGACCATAGGCGGAATTCAGTGACATGACCATGGGTGGAATTAGCCAACATTACCGTAGGCAGAATTTAGTAACATGACCATAGGCGGAATTTAGTAACATGACCAGGGGCGGAATTTAGTAACATGACCATAGGCGGAATTTAGTGACATGACCATAGGCGGAATTAGCCAACATGACAATGGGCGGAATTTAGTAACATGACCATAGGCAGAAGTTACTTACATGACCATGGGCGGAATTTAGTGACATGACCATGAGAGGATTTAGCCAACATGACCATAGGCAGAATTAGCCAACATGACCATAGGCGGAATTTAGTTACATGCCCATGGGCGGAATTTAGTAACATGACAATAGGCGGAATTTAGTGACATGACCATAGGCTGAATTATCCAACATGACCATTGGCAGAATCTAGTAACATGATCAAAGGCAGAAGTTACTGACATGACCATAGGCAGAAGTTACTGACATGACCACGGGCGGAATTTAGTGACATGACCATGAGAGGATTTAGCCAACATGACCATAGGCAGAATTAGCCAACATGACCATAGGCGGAATTTAGTTACATGCCCATGGGAGGAATTTAGTAACATGACAATAGGCGGAATTTAGTGACATGACCATAGGCTGAATTATCCAACATGACCATTGGAAGAATCTAGTAACATGATCAAAGCCAGAAGTTACTGACATGACCATAGGCAGAAGTTACTGACATGACCATGGGCGGATTTAGCCAACATGACCATAGGCGGAATTTAGAGACATGACCATGGGCAGAATTAGCCAACATGACCATGGGCGGAATTTAGTGGCATGACCATAGGCGGAATTTAGGAACATGTCCATAAGCAGAAGTTACTGACATGACCATAGGCGGAATTTAGTAACATGACCATAGGCGGAATTTAGTAACATGACCATGGGCGAAATTTAGTAACATGACCATAGGCAGAAGTTACTGTCATGACCATAGGCGGAATTTAGTAACATGACCATGGGCGGAATTAGCTAACATGACCATGGGCGGATTTTAGTTACATGACCATGGGAGGAATTAGCCAACATGACCATAGGCAGAATTAGCCAACATGACCATAGGCAGAAGTAACGGACATGACCATAGATCGAATTTAGTAGCATGACCATGGGCGGAATTTAGTAACATGAACATGGGCAGAATTTAGTGACATGACCATGGGCGGAATATAGTAACATGACCATAGGCAGAATTAGCCAACATGACCATAGGCAGAAGTTACTGACATGACCATAGGCAGAAGTTACTGACATGACCATAGGCGGAATTAACCGTCAAGACCATAGGCAAAATTAGCCAACATGACCATAGGCAGAAGTTACGGACATGACCATGGGCGGAATTAGCCAACATGACCATGGGCGGAACTTAGTGACATGACCCTAGGCAGAATTCAGTGACATGACCATGGGCGGATTTAGCCAACATGACCATAGACAGAATTTAGTAACATGACCAAGCGCGGAATTTAGTAAAATGACCTTAGGCGGAATTTAGTGACATGACCATAGGCAGAATTAGCCAACATGACCATAGGCAGAAGTTATGGACATGACTATGGGAGGAATTAGCCAACATGGCCATAGGCAGAATTAGCCGACATGACCATGGCGAAATTTAGTAACATGACCATGGACGGAATTAGCCAACATGACCATAGGCGGAATTAGCCAACATGACCATGGGCAGAATCTAGTAACATGATCAAAGGTAGAATTTAGTGACATGACCATAGGCGGAAGTTACTGATATGACCATAGGCAGAATTAGCCAACATGACCATAAGCGGTATTAGCCAATATGACCAAAAGCAGAAGTTACTGACATGACCATAGGCGAAATTCAGTGACATGACCATGGGTGGAATTAGCCAACATTACCATAGGCAGAATTTAGTAACATGACCATAGGCGGAATTTAGTAACATGACCAAGGGGCGGAATTTAGTAACATGACCATAGGCGGAATTTAGTGACATGACCATAGGCGGAATTAGCCAACATGACCATGGGCGGAATTTAGTAACATGACCATAGGCAGAAGTTACTGACATGACCATGGGCGGAATTTAGTGACATGACCATGTGAGGATTTTAGCCAACATGACCATAGGCAGAATTAGCCAACATGACCATAGGCGGAATTTAGTTACATGCCCATGGGGCGGAATTTAGTAATATGACAATAGGCGGAATTTAGTGACATGACCATAGGCTGAATTATCCAACATGACCATTGGCAGAATCTAGTAACATGATCAAAGGCAGAAGTTACTGACATGACCATAGGCAGAAGTTACTGACATGACCATGGTAAGGAATTTAGTGACATGACCATGAGAGGATTTAGCCAACATGACCATAGGCAGAATTAGCCAACATGACCATAGGCGGAATTTAGTTACATGCCCATGGGCGGAATTTAGTAACATGACAATAGGCGGAATTTAGTGACATGACCATAGGCTGAATTATCCAACATGACCATTGGAAGAATCTAGTAACATGATCAAAGCCAGAAGTTACTGACATGACCATAGGCAGAAGTTACTGACATGACCATGGGCGGATTTAGCCAACATGACCATAGGCCGAATTTAGAGACATGACCATGGGCAGAATTAGCCAACATGACCATGGGCGGAATTTAGTGGCATGACCATAGGCGGAATTTAGGAACATGTCCATAAGCAGAAGTTACTGACATGACCGTAGGCGGAATTTAGTAACATGACCATAGGCGGAATTTAGTAACATGACCATGGGCGAAATTTAGTAACATGACCATAGGCAGAAGTTACTGTCATGACCATAGGCGGAATTTAGTAACATGACCATGGGCGGAATTAGCTAACATGACCATGGGCGGATTTTAGTTACATGACCATGGGCGGAATTTAGAAACATGACCATAGGCAGAATTAGCCAACATGACCATAGGCAGAAGTAACGGACATGACCATAGATCGAATTTAGTAACATGACCATGGGCGGAATTTAGTAACATGAGCATGGGCAGAATTTAGTGACATGACCATGGGCGGAATATAGTAACATGACCATAGGCAGAATTGGCCAACATGACCATAGGCAGAAGTTACTGACATGACCATAGGCAGAAGTTACTGACATGACCATAGGCGGAATTAACCGACATGACCATAGGCAAAATTAGCCAACATGACCATAGGCAGAAGTTACGGACATGACCCTGGGCGGAATTAGCCAACATGACCATGGGCGGAACTTAGTGACATGACCATAGGCAGAATTCAGTGACATGACCATGGGTGGATTTAGCCAACATGACCATAGACAGAATTTAGTAACATGACCAAGCGCGGAATTTAGTAACATGACCTTAGGCGGAATTTAGTGACATGACCATAGGCGGAATTAGCCAACATGACCATGGGCGGAATTTAGTAACATGACCATAGGCAGAAGTTACTGACATGACCATGGGCGGAATTTAGTGACATGACCATGGGTGGAATTTAGTGACATGACCATAGGCAGAATTAGCCAACATGACCATAGGTAGAAGTTACGGACATTACCATGGGAGGAATTAGACAACATGACAATAGGCAGAAGTCACTGACATGACCATTGGCGGAATTAGCCGACATGACCATAGGTCGGAATTCAGTAACATGACCCTGGGCGGAATTAGCCAACATGACCATGGGCGGAATTTAGTAACATGACCATAGGCAGAATTATCCAACATGACCATAGGTGGAATTAGCCAAAATGACCAAAGGAGGAATTAGCCAACATGACCAAGGGCGGAATTTAGTAACATGACCATGGGCGGAATTTAGTAACATCACCAGGGGCGGAATTTAGTAACATGACCTTAGGCAGCATTTAGTAACATGACCATAGGCGGAATTAGCCAACATGACCATAGGCAGAAGTTACGGACATGACCATGGGAGAAATTAGCCAACATGACAATAGGCAGAATTAGCCGACATGACCATGGGCGGAATTTAGTAACATGACCATGGACGGAATTAGCCAACATGACCATAGGCGGAATTAGCCAACATGACCATAGGCGGAATTTAGTCACATGCCCAAGGGCGGAATTTAGTAACATGACCATAGGCAGAATTTAGTGACATGACCATAGGCTGAATTATCCAACATGACCATGGGCAGAATCTAGTAACATGATCAAAGGTTGAATTTAGTGACATTACCATAGGCAGAAGTTACTGATATGACCATAGGCGGAATTAGCCAACTTGACCATAGGCGGTATAAGCCAATATGACCAAAAGCAGAAGTTACTGACATGACAATAAGGGGAATTTAGTGACATGACCATGTTCGGAATTAGCCAACATGACCATGGGCAGAAGTTACAGACATGACCATTGGCAGAATTTAGTAACATGACCATAGGCAGAATTTCCCAAAATGACCATAGGTGGAATTTAGTGACATGAACATGGGTGGAATTAGCCAACATGACCATAGGCGGAATTTAGTAACATGACCATTTGTGGAATTTAGTAACATGACCTTAGGCGGAATTTAGTAACATGATCATTGGCAGAATAAGCCAACATGACCATGTGCGGAATTTAATAACATGACCATAGGCGGAATCAGCCGACAGGACCATAGGCGGAATTCAGTAACATGACCATGGGCGGATTTAGCCAATATGACCAAAGGTGGAATTAGCCAAAATGACCATAGGAGGAATTAGCCAACATGTCCATGGGCGGAATTTAGTAACATGACCATAGGCAGAAGTTACAGACATGACCATAGGCGGAATTCAGTGACATGACCATGGGCGGAATTAGCCAACATGACCATAGGCGAATTTAGTAACATGACCATGGCGGATTTAGTAACATGACCATAGGCGAATTTAGTAACATGACCAGGGGCGGGAATTTAGTAACATGGGCATGGTCGGAATTTAGTGACATGACCAGAGGCGGAATTAGCCAACATGACCATGGGTGGAATTTAGTAACATGATCAAAGGTAGAATTTAGTGACATGACCATAGGTAGAAGCCAATATGACCAAAACCAGAAGTTACTGAATGACCATAGGCGGAATTCAGTGACATGACCATAGGCGGAATTAGCCAACATGACCATAGGCAGAATTTAGCCAACATGACCATAGGTGGAATTTAGTAACATGACCATAGGCGGAATTTAGTAACATGACCAGGGGCGGAATTTAGTAACATGGGCGGAATTTAGTGACATGACCATAGGCTGAATTAGCCAACATGACCATATCATGGGCAGAATTTAGTAACATGACCATAGGTGGAATTAGCCAACATGACCATAGGCGGAATTTAGTGACATGACCATGGGCGGAATTTAGTAACATGACCATAGGTGGAATTTAGTAACATGACCATAGGCAGAATTAGCCAACATGACCATAGGCAGAATTTAGTAACATGACCATGGGCGGAATTAGCCAACATGACCATAGGCAGAATTAGTGACATGACCATGGGCGGAATTAGCCAACATGACCATAGGCGGAATTTAGAGACATGACCATGGGAGGAATTAGCCAACATGACCATGGGCAGAATTTAGTGACATGACCATAGGCGGAATTTAGGAACATGTCCATAAGCAGAAGTTACTGACATGACCGTAGGCGGAATTTAGTAACATGACCATAGGCGGAATTTAGTAACATGACCATGGGCGATATTTAGTAACATGACTATAGGCAGAAGTTACTGACATGACCATAGGCGGAATTAACCGACATGACCATAGGCAAAATTAGCCAACATGACCATAGGCAGAAGTTACGGACATGACCAATGGAGGAATTAGCCAACATGACCATAGGCAGAGTTAGCTAACATGACCATGGGCGAAATTCAGTAACATGACCATAGGCAGCATTTCGTAACATGACCATAGGCGGAAGTTAGTAACATGACCATAGGCGGAATTAGCCAACATGACCATAGGCGGAATTCAGTAACATGACCATAGCCAGAATAAGCTAACATGACCATGGGCGGAATTTAGTAACATGACCATGGGCGGAATTTAGTGACATGACCATAGCCAGAATTAGCTAACATGACCATTGGTGGAATTTAGTAACATGGCCATAGGCGGAATTTAGTGACATGACCATAGGCTGAATTATCCAACATGACCATTGGCAGAATCTAGTAACATGATCAAAGGTAGAATTTAGTGACATGACCATAGGCAGAAGTTACTGACATGACCATGGGCGGAATTAGCGAACATGACCATAGGCAGAAGTTACTGACATGACCATAGGCAGAAGTTACTGACATGACCATGGGCGGAATTAGCCAACATGACCATGGGCGGAATTTAGTGGCATGACCATAGGCGGAATTTAGGAACATGTCCATGAGCAGAAGTTACTGACATGACCGTAGGCGGAATTTAGTAACATAACCATAGGCGGAATTTAGTAACATGACCATGGGCGAAATTTAGTAACATGACCATAGGCAGAAGTTACTGACATGACCATAGGCGGAATTTAGTAACATGACCATGGGCGGAATTAGCCAACATGACCATGGGCGGAATTTAGTAACATGACCATAGGCAGACGTTACTGACATGAACATAGACGGAATTTGGTAACATGACCATTGGTGGAATTTAGTAACATGGCCATAGGCGGAATTTAGTGACATGACCATAGGCTGAATTATCCAACATGACCATTGGCAGAATCTAGTAACATGATCAAAGGTAGAATTTAGTGACATGACCATAGGCAGAAGTTACTGACATGACCATGGGCGGAATTTAGTAACATGACCATAGGCAGAAGTTACTGACATGACCATAGGCAGAAGTTACTGACATGACCATGGGCGGAATTAGCCAACATGAGCATAGGCGGAATTTAGAGACATGACCATGGGCGGAATTAGCCAACATGACCATGGGCTTAATTTAGTGGCATGACCATAGGCGGAATTTAGGAACATGTCCATAAGCAGAAGTTACTGACATGACCGTAGGCGGAATTTAGTAACATAACCATAGGCGGAATTTAGTAACATGACCATGGGCGAAATTTAGTAACATGACCATAGGCAGAAGTTACCAACATGACCATAGGCGGAATTTAGTAACATGACCATGGGCGGAATTAGCCAACATGACCATGGGCGGAATTTAGTAACATGACCATAGGCAGACGTTACTGACATGAACATAGACGGAATTAGCCAACATGACCATGGGCGGAATTTAGTAACATGATCAAAGGTAGAATTTAGTGACATGACCATAGGCGGTATTAGCCAATATGACCAAAAGCAGAAGTTACTGACATGACCATAGGCGGAATTCAGTGACATGACCATAGGTGGAATTAGCCAACATTACCATAGGCAGAATTTAGTAACATGACCATAGGCGGAATTTAGTAACATGACCAGGGGCGGAATTTAGTAATATGACCATAGGCGGAATTTAGTGACATGACCATAGGCTGAATTAGCCAACATGACCATGGGCGGAATTTAGTAACATGACCATAGGCAGAAGTTACTGACATGACCATGGGCGGAATTTAGTGACATGACCATGGGCGGAATTTAGTGACATGACCATGGGCGGAATTTAGTAACATGACCATAGGCAGAATTAGCCAACATGACCATAGGCAGAAGTTACTGACATGACCATGGGCGGAATTAGCGAACATGACCATAGGCAGAAGTTACTGACATGACCATAGGCAGAAGTTGCTGACATGACCATGGGCGGAATTAGCCAACATGACCATAGGCGGAATTTAGAGACATGACCATGGGCGGAATTAGCCAACATGACCATGGGCAGAATTTAGTGGCATGACCATAGGCGGAATTTAGGAACATGTCCATAAGCAGAAGTTACTGACATGACCCTAGGCGGAATTTAGTAACATGACCATAGGCGTAATTTAGTAACATGACCATGGGCGATATTTAGTAACATGACCATAGGCAGAAGTTACTGACATGACCATAGGCGGAATTAACCGACATGACCATAGGCAAAATTAGCCAACATGACCATAGGCAGAAGTTACGGACATGACCATGGGAGGAATTAGCCAACATGACCATAGGCAGAGTTAGCTAACATGACCATGGGCGAAATTCAGTAACATGACCATAGGCAGCATTTCGTAACATGACCATAGGCGGAAGTTAGTAACATGACCATAGGCGGAATTAGCCAACATGACCATAGGCGGAATTCAGTAACATGACCATAGCCAGAATAAGCTAACATGACCATGGGCGGAATTTAGTAACATGACCATGGGCGGAATTTAGTGACATGACCATAGCCAGAATTAGCTAACATGACCATTGGAGGAATTTAGTAACATGGGCATAGGCGGAATTTAGTGACATGACCATAGGCTGAATTATCCAACATGACCATTGGCAGAATCTAGTAACATGATCAAAGGTAGAATTTAGTGACATGACCATAGGCAGAAGTTACTGACATGACCATGGGCGGAATTAGCGAACATGACCATAGGCAGAAGTTACTGACATGACCATAGGCAGAAGTTACTGACATGACCATGGGCGGAATTAGCCAACATGACCATAGGCGGAATTTAGAGACATGACCATGGGCGGAATTAGCCAACATGACCATGGGCGGAATTTAGTAACATGACCATAGGCAGAAGTTACTGACATGACCATAGGCGGAATTTAGTAACATGACCATGGGCGGAATTAGCCAACATGACCATGGGCGGAAGTTAGTAACATGACCATAGGCAGACGATACTGACATGAACATAGACGGAATTTGGTAACATGACCATGGGCGGAATTTAGTGACATGACCATGGGCTGAATTTAGTAACATGACCATAGGCGGAATTAGCCGACATGACCATAGGCGGAATTCAGTAATATGACCATGGGCGGAATTAGCCAACATGACCATGGGCGGCATTTAGTAACATGACCATATTCAGAATTAGCCAACATGACCATAGGTGGAATTAGCCAAAATGACCATAGGAGGAATTAGCCAACATGACCATTGGCGGAATTAAGAGACATGACCATGGGCGGAATTAGCCAACATGACCATGGGCGGAATTTAGTGGCATGACCATAGGCGGAATTTAGGAACATGTCCATAAGCAGAAGTTACTGACATGACCGTAGGTGGAATTTAGTAACATAACCATAGGCGGAATTTAGTAACATGACCATGGGCGAAATTTAGTAACATGACCATAGGCAGAAGTTACTGACATGACCATAGGCGGAATTTAGTAACATGACCATGGGCGGAATTAGCCAACATGACCATGGGCGGAATTTAGTAACATGACCATAGGCAGACGTTACTGACATGAACATAGACGGAATTTGGTAACATGACCATGGGCGGAAATTAGTAACATGACCATGGGCTGAATTTAGTAACATGACCATAGGCGGAATTAGCCGACATGACCATAGGCGGAATTTAGTAACATGACCATGGGCAGAATTAGCCAACATGACCATAGGTGGAATTAGCCAAAATGACCATAGGAGGAATTAGCCAACATGACCAATGGCGGAATTAAGTGACATGACCATAGGGAGAATTTAGTAACATGACCATGGGCGGAATTTAGTAACATGACGATAGGCAGAAGTTACTGAGAAGACCATGGGCGGAATTTAGTGACATGCCCATGGGTGGAATTTAGTGACATGACCATAGGCGGAATTTAGTGACATGACCATAGGCGGAATTAGCCAACATGACCATGGGTGGAATTTAGTAACATGACCATAGGCAGAAGTTACTGACATGACCATGGGTGGAATTTAGTGACATGACCATGGGCGGAATTTAGTGACATGACCATGGGCGGAATTTAGTAACATGACCATAGGCAGAATTAGCCAACATGACCATAGGCAGAACTTACGGACATGACAATGGGAGGACTTAGCCAACATGACCATAGGCAGAATTAGCCGACATGACCATGGGTGGAATTTAGTCACATGACCATGGACGGAATTAGCCAACATGACCATAGGTGGAATTTAGTTACATGCCCATGGGCGGAATTTAGTAACATGACCATAGGCGGAATTTAGTGACATGACCATAGGCTGAATTATCCAACATGACCATTGGCAGAATCTAGTAACATGATCAAAGGTAGAATTTAGTGACATGACCATAGGCAGAAGTTACTGACATGACCATAGGCAGAAGTTACTGACATGACCATGGGCGGAATTAGCCAACATGACCATAGGCGGAATTTAGAGACATGGCCATGGGCGGAATTAGCCAACATGACCATGGGCGGAATTTAGGAACATGTCCATAAGCAGAAGTTACTGACATGACCGTAGGCGGAATTTAGTAACATAACCATAGGCGGAATTTAGTAACATGACCATGGGCGAAATTTAGTAACATGACCATAGGCAGAAGTTACTGACATGACCATAGGCGGAATTTAGTAACATGACCATGGGCGGAATTAGCCAACATGACCATGGGCGGAATTTAGTAACATAAGAACATAAGAAAGTTTACAAACGAGAGGAGGCCATTCAGCCCATCTTGCTCGTTTGGTTGTTAGTAGCTTATTGATCCCAGAATCTCATCAAGCAGCTTCTTGAAGGATCCCAGGGTGTCAGCTTCAACAACATGACCATAGGCAGAAGTTACTGACATGAACATAGACGGAATTTAGTAACATGACCATGGGCGGAATTTAGTGACATGACCATGGGCGGAATTTAGTAACATGACCATAGGCAGAATTAGCCACATGACCATAGGCAGAAGTTATGGACATGACCATAGGCCGAATTTAGTTACATGCCCAAGGGCGGAATTTAGTAACATGACCATAGGCGGAATTTAGTGACATGACCATAGGCTGAATTATCCAACATGACCATGGGCAGAATCTATTAACATGATCAAAGGTTGAATTTAGTGACATGACCGTAGGCAGAAGTTACTGATATGACCATAGGCGGAATTAGCCAACATGACCATAGGCGGTATGAGCCAATATGACCAAAACCAGAAGTTACTGACATGACAATAAGGGGAATTTAGTGACATGACCATGTTCGGAATTAGCCAACATGACCATGGGCAGAAGTTACTGACATGACCATGGGTGGAATTTAGTCACATGACCATAGGCGGAATTAGCCAACATGACCATAGGTGGAATTTAGTTACATGCCCATGGGCGGAATTTAGTAACATGACCATAGGCGGAATTTAGTGACATGACCATAGGCTGAATTATCCAACATGACCATTGGCAGAATCTAGTAACATGATCAAAGGTAGAATTTAGTGACATGACCATAGGCAGAAGTTACTGACATGACCATGGGTGAATTAGTAACATGACCATAGGCAGAAGTTACTGACATGACCATAGGCAGAAGTTACTGACATGACCATGGGCGGAATTAGCCAACATGACCATAGGCGGAATTTAGAGACATGGCCATGGGCGGAATTAGCCAACATGACCATGGGCGGAATTTAGGAACATGTCCATAAGCAGAAGTTACTGACATGACCGTAGGCGGAATTTAGTAACATGACCATGGGCGGAATTTACTGACATGACCATGGGCGGAATTTAGTAACATGACCATAGGCAGAATTAGCCACATGACCATAGGCAGAAGTTACGGACATGACCATAGGCCGAATTTAGTTACATGCCCAAGGGCGGAATTTAGTAACATGACCATAGGCGGAATTTAGTGACATGACCATAGGCTGAATTATCCAACATGACCATGGGCAGAATCTAGTAACATGATCAAAGGTTGAATTTAGTGACATGACCATAGGCAAAAGTTACTGATATGACCATAGGTGGAATTAGCCAACATGACCATAGGCGGTATGAGCCAATATGACCAAAAGCAGAAGTTACTGACATGACAATAAGGGGAATTTAGTGACTGACCATGTTCGGAATTAGCCAACATGACCATGGGCAGAAGTTACTGACATGACCATTGGCGGAATTTAGTAACATGACCATAGGCGGAATTTGCCAAAATGACCATAGGTGGAATTTAGTGACATGAACATGGGTGGAATTAGCCAACATGACCATAGGCGGAATTTAGTAACATGACCATTTGTGGAATTTAATAACATGACCTTAGGCTGAATTTAGTAACATGACCATAGGCGGAATTAGCCGACATGACCATAGGTGGAATTCAGTAACATGACCATGGGCGGAATTAGCCAACATGACCATGGGCGGAATTTAGTAACATGACCATATTCAGAATTAGCCAACATGACCATAGGTGGAATTAGCCAAAATGACCATAGGAGGAATTAGCCAACATGACCATAGGCGGAATTAAGTGACATGACCATAGGCAGAATTTAGTAACATGACCATGGGCGGAATTTAGTAACATGACCATAGGCAGAAGTTACTGAGAAGACCATGGGCGGAATTTAGTGACATGCCCATGGGTGGAATTTAGTGACATGACCATAGGCGGAATTTAGTGACATGACCATAGGCGTAATTAGCCAACATGACCATGGGTGGAATTTAGTAACATGACCATAGGCAGAAGTTACTGACATGACCATGGGTGGAATTTAGTGACATGACCATGGGTGGAATTTAGTGACATGACCATGGGCGGAATTTAGTAACATGACCATAGGCAGAATTAGCCAACATGACCATAGGCAGAACTTACGGACATGACAATGGGAGGACTTAGCCAACATGACCATAGGCAGAATTCGCCGACATGATCATGGGTGGAATTTAGTCACATGACCATGGACGGAATTAGCCAACATGACCATAGGTGGAATTTAGTTACATGCCCATGGGCGGAATTTAGTAACATGACCATAGGCGGAATTTAGTGACATGACCATAGGCTGAATTATCCAACATGACCATTGGCAGAATCTAGTAACATGATCAAAGGTAGAATTTAGTGACATGACCATAGGCAGAAGTTACTGACATGACCATGGGCGGAATTAGCGAACATGACCATAGGCAGAAGTTACTGACATGACCATAGGCAGAAGTTACTGACATGACCATGGGCGGAATTTAGAGACATGGCCATGGGCGGAATTAGCCAACATGACCATGGGCGGAATTTAGGAACATGTCCATAAGCAGAAGTTACTGACATGACCGTAGGCGGAATTTAGTAACATAACCATAGGCGGAATTTAGTAACATGACCATGGGCGAAATTTAGTAACATGACCATAGGCAGAAGTTACTGACATGACCATAGGCGGAATTTAGTAACATGACCATGGGCGGAATTAGCCAACATGACCATGGGCGGAATTTAGTAACATGACCATAGGCAGAAGTTACTGACATGAATATAGACAGAATTTAGTAACATGACCATGGGCGGAATTTAGTGACATGACCATGGGCGGAATTTAGTAACATGACCATAGGCAGAATTAGCCACATGACCATAGGCAGAAGTTACGGACATGACCATAGGCCGAATTTAGTTACATGCCCAAGGGCTGAATTTAGTAACATGACCATAGGCGGAATTTAGTGACATGACCATAGGCTGAATTATCCATCATGACCATGGGCAGAATCTAGTAACATGATCAAAGGTTGAATTTAGTGACATGACCATAGGCAGAAGTTACTGATATGACCATAGGCGGAATTAGCCAACATGACCATAGGCGGTATGAGCCAATATGACCAAAAGCAGAAGTTACTGACATGACAATAAGGGGAATTTAGTGACATGACCATGTTCGGAATTAGCCAACATGACCATGGGCAGAAGTTACTGACATGACCATTGGCAGAATTTAGTAACATGACCATAGGCGGAATTTGCCAAAATGACCATAGGTGGAATTTAGTGACATGAACATGGGTGGAATTAGCCAACATGACCATAGGCGGAATTTAGTAACATGACCATTTGTGGAATTTAGTAACATGACCTTAGGCGGAATTTAGTAGCATGATCATAGGCAGAATTAGCCAACATGACCATGTGCGGAATTTAGTAACATGACCATAGGCGGAATTAGCCAACATGACCATAGGCATAATTTAGTAACATGACCAAGCGCGGAATTTAGTAACATGATCATAGGCAGAATTAGCCAACATGACCATGTGGAGGAATTTAGTAACATGACCATAGGCGGAATTAGCCAACATGACCATAGGCGGAATTCAGTAACATGACCATGGGCGGAATTAGCCACAATGACCATAGGAGGAATTAGCCAACATGACCATGGGCGGAACTTAGTGACATGACCATAGGCAGAATTTAGTAACATGACCATGGGCGGAATTTAGTAACATGACCATAGGCAGAAGTTACTGACATGATGTCACAAAGACGGCCGGAGTGGGTGGTGTCAGACCAGAGACAGGAAATAAACAGACAGAGATTCTGTGTTTTGGTGAGGCTGAGCGCGTGATCGCGCTCAGTATTTAATAAACAGAACAGAAAATAAAAGGTTTGAACATAAAAACACATGACACGGCACTATACGCCACAATAAAGAGACAAACAAAACAGACTAAACAGTGAACAGACAAACGGACAAACACGGTGAGTGAAAACACTAATTTTTTTTACTTTAAAGAATTACTTCACTTTGCTTAGGCTTTGCTTTTTTCTCCTCCCTCTCTCCCGTTCTCCACTACCAAACACCAACCCCAGTGAGTGAAAACATGCAGCTTTTATGCAGTTGTACCAGATTCGATTGAGTCAATCATTCAATTGGAATCTGTACAACTGCACGTGAATTAAGTAAAATTCCCCGTGCTCACATATTACTTTTTACTTGCACGTGATGTGATGTGCCATCCCCATGCCTAAATACAAATATACACTTTACACACACGTGAAACACAGAATTTATATCCGATGTACCAATGCTTATACACCAACATTTACACACAAAGTAACATATAACATACACAGGGGAATTTGCCACACATGACCATTGGCAACGAACACATGGCCTCACATGGCCACCCCCCTCAGTCCCAAAAAGTCCCGGAAGAGAGGGAAGCAAGTTGTTTCTGGCATGACCATAGGCTGAAATATCTGGCACCCATGATTCCATTGGCTGAATCCCCTCAACATGCTTCAGGCGGAATTTAGTAACATGACCAGAGGGGAGGCGGGTCTCCTGACCTGACCATGGGGCGGTTCCCCCTAAGGCAGACCTAGGCCGGAATTTCCAGTAACATGACCATGGGCAGAATTACTGACATGACCATCCCCCCGGAATTTAGCTGCCATGACCGTGGGGCTCCGGAATTAGCCAACAACATGCCCGAATTTGCAGCTGGGGAAGCTGGTCTCCTGACCTCCCCGGAATTTTTTTTATGACCATAGGAATTTATGGACTCCTCGCCCATGGGAACCAGGGAATTTAGTAACATGGAAGGAGACCACATGGCATGGGATTTCTGACGACACCATGACCAACAGGATCCCACATGACCATAGTCAGAATTTAGGCGGCCATGGGAGGAAATAGGCAGCAGAAGTTAGAGGCCCCATGACCATGGGCGGCAGCAACTAACATGACCATAGGAGGCGATGCAGGCAGCAGCGGACCATGACGGGAGGCGGAATTAGCAGCAGCAGACCGGGAGGCAGAATTTAGCAACATGACCGGGAGGCGAACGGCAATGATCCATGGAGGCGACGGCAGCACAGGAATTGGATAACATGACCTGGGGAGAATTTAGCCCATGACCATAGGAATTTAGCAACATGAGCTCCACTTCTCCCTTACCTGACATGACCATGGAGCAAAGGCAGCCCCAGGAATTTAGGAACAGGCATGAAGGCGAAATTTAGTAACTGGACCATAGGCGAAGTTACTGACATGACCACCCCAGGCGAATTTAGTAACATGACCATGGGATGACCGGAGCGGAACATGAACCCCAGGCGAATTACAGACATGACATCCTTGGCGAATTGATAACATCCATGGGCTTAAATTAGTAACGGGCATCCATTGAATTTAGCCAACATGACCATAGGGGAATTAGCCAACATGACCATAGGCAGAGGCGGGGCAACATGACCATGGGGAGGGAGTCAGACAGGCTGAATTTAGCGGGAATCGACCAGAATTCAGAATTTGACCATAGGCCGGGTGGGTTCTTGACATGACCTCCCCCAGGAATTTATGCAAGGACCCATGGGTTGAGGACCAACAGCATCTAGTCCTGAATTTTTTGACATGAAGGGAGCGGGAATTAAAGAAGACCATGGGTGGAATTTAGGAACAGTTACATAGGCAGGCATTCATGACATGACCATGGTTGGGGGAAGTGTTGACCAGCAGGCATTGACCATGCTGGTGGGGTTGGAATTTAGTCTCCCTGAAATTACCAAAGTTTGAAATTAGGCAACATGGCAGGCGGAATTTACTGGACATGACCATGGAGGTGGGAATTAGTCTCCTGACCGGATAGGGAGAATTAGCCAACATGACCATAGTCTACCCTTGTTTCAGGGGGGACTGGTTAGCCTCCATGACCTTAGGGGGATTGGTGCGACTCTGCCCGGAAGGGGAGACCAGCAGGCATTCACCAACATGACTGGTGGACAGGAACCCAGCAGGCATTCACCCTCTGCTGGTGGACAGGGGACCCATGACCATCACCCTCTGCTGGTGGACATGGCGGAGGCAGAGGCAGCTCCTGCTGCCTGCAGGCAGGAGGTGGCGGGAGGCAGAGCAGCCACATGCCTGCTCCCTGAATTTAGTGAACATGGCGGATAGAGGCAGCCCCTGCTAACTGAATTTAGCGGTGGTGGAGGCAGAGGCAGCCCTGCTGACTGCTCCTAGTGGAGGAAGCGGGTGGAGAATGGGAGGCAGAGGCAGCTCTTAAATGCTGCCTGACCATAAGGTGGAGGTGGCGGAGGCAGAGGCAGCTCCTGCTGCCTGTCCCAGGTGGGAGGTGGACATGAGGCAGAGGCAGCTCCTGCTTCTAACATGACGGGTGGAGGTGAAGGAGGCAGAGGCATAGGCTGACCATCTGCCAAAAATGTGAAGGTGGGAGCATTGTAGTCTCCATGACGATGGAGGTGGGAGCAGCGTGTAGTCTCCCTTTATGACCATGGGCGGAATTTAGTAACATGACCATAGGCGGAATTTAGTGACATGACCATAGGCGGAATTAGCCAACATGACCATGGGCGGAATTTAGTAACATGACCATAGGCAGAAGTTACTAACATGAACATGGGCGGAATTTAGTGACATGACCATGGGCGGAATTTAGTGACATGACCATGGTCGGAATTTAGTAACATGACCATAGGCAGAATTAGCCAACATGACCATAGGCAGAAGTTACGGACATGACAATGGGAGGATTTAGCCAACATGACCATAGGCAGAATTAGCCAACATGACCATAGGCGGAATTTAGTTACATGCCCATGGGCGGAATTTAGTAACATGACCATAGGCGGAATTAGCGAACATGACCATAGGAAGAAGTTACGGACATGACAATAGGCGGAATTTAGTAACATGACCATGGGCGGAATTTAGTAACATGAGCATGGGCGGAATTTAGTGACATGACCATGGCAGAATATACAACATGACCATAGGCAGAATTGGCCAAAATGACCATAGGCAGAAGTTACTGACATGACCATAGGCAGAAGTTACTGACATGACCATAGGCGGAATTACCCAACATGACCATAGGCAAAATTAGCCAACATGACCATAGGCAGAAGTTACGGACATGACCATGGGGGGAATTAGCCAGCATGACCATAGGCAGAAGTCACTGACATGACCATAGGCGGAATTTAGTGACATGATCATGGGCAGAAATAGCCACCATGACCATAGGCAGAATTTAGTAACATGACCATGGGGAATTTAGTAACATGACCTTAGGCGGAATTTAGTAACATGACCATAGGCAGAATTAGCCAACATTAACATAGGCGGAATTTAGTGACATGACCATAGGCAGAATTTAGTGACATGACCATAGGCAGAAGTTACTGACATGACCATAGGCGGAATTAGCCAACATGACCATAGGCAGAATTAGGCAACATGACCATAGGCAGAGTTAGTGGACATGACCATAGGTGAATTAGCCAACATGACCATGGGAGGAATTTACTAACATGACCATAGGCGGAATTTAGTGACATGACCATAGGCTGAATTATCCAACATGACCATGGGCAGAATCTAGTAACATGATCAAAGGTAGAATTTAGTGACATGACCATAGGCAGAAGTTACTGATATGACCATAGGCGGAATTAGCCAACATGACCATAGGCGGTATTAGCCAATATGACCAAAAGCAGAAGTTACTGACATGACAATAAGGGGAATTTAGTGACATGACCATGTTCGGAATTAGCCAACATGACAATGGGCAGAAGTTACTGACATGACCATTGAGGAATTTAGTAACATGACCATTAGGCGAATTTGCCAAAATGACCATAGGTGGAATTTAGTGACATGAACATGGGTGGAATTAGCCAACATGACCATAGGCGGAATTTAGTAACATGACCATGGGTGGAATTTAGTAACATGACCTTAGGTGGAATTTAGTAACATGATGTGACACGGTGAATGGTGTGGTGCAGTAGAAAGTGAATGTCCAGACTGAATTCTCCCAAAAACAAAAAGGTTTTAATAATTAACAAACAAAAAGATCATAAAATAAATCCAATTGGAAAAATGAATAATAATAGGAATTATAATAATAACCATAATAATAATAATAATAATAATAATGATAATAAGGCGGAAGCCCCAGTACATGATGATGGTAATGAATTTAAAACTCAGCAGCATCCAGGCTGAAACAAAAGCAACAAAAACATGACCAATAACGACATTAGCCAACATGAAAATGTGCTCTTCTTTTCCAGGGACATGACCGACCATGGGTGGAATTGAAGTGCTGACATGACCATGGGGAATGCTGGCTACGCTAACAGCCTCCCATCCTCCTGACCTCCTCTGTTGACACACAAGGCGGAATTTAGTAACATGACCACATTAGCCAAAAAAGCAAACATCACGCAAGGCAGAATTTGATGTGACCATAGGTGAAATTTGTAACCCAGCAAATTGCAGTGGCACCACGCATGGACCAATAGAGGGAATTAGCTGACATGCACTGGAACCATGGGGGAGTAATTACATGACCATAGGCAGAAGTTACTAACATGACCATACATGACCATTTCCATGACCATGGGTGAATAGATCCAGGAGACCATGGGTGGAATTTAGTAAACATGACCATGGGAGGAGATTTACAACATGACCATAGGCAGAATCAACATGACCATAGGCAGAATTAGCCAACATGACAATGGGAGGAATTTAGTAACATGACCATAGGGCGGAATTAGCCGACATGACCATAGGTGGAATTAGCCAAAATGACCATAGGAGGAATTAGCCAACATGACCAAGGGCGGAATTTAGTAACATGACCATAGGCAGAATTAGCCAACATGACCATAGGTGGAATTAGCCAAAATGACCATAGGAGGAATTAGCCAACATGACCAAAGGGCGGAACTTAGTGACATGACTATAGGGGAATTTAGAACATGACCATGTTCAGAAGTTACTGACATGACCATGGGCGGAATTAACCAACATGACCATAGGCAAAATTTAACAGGACCATAGGCAGAATTTACGTGACATGACCATGGGAGGAATTAGCCAACATGACCATAGGCAGAGAATTAGCTAACATGACCATGGCAGAATTTAGTAACATGACCATAGGGAAGTTATGACCTTTGAACATGACCATAGGCGAATTTAGTAACATGACCATAAAGGGCGGAATTAGCCAACATGACCATAGGCGAATTTAGTAACATGACCATAGCCAGAATAGCCAACATGACCATGGGTGGAATTTAGTAACATGACCATAGGAGGAATTTAGTAACATGACCAAAGCCAGAATTAGCTAACATGACCATTGGTGGAATTTAGTAACATGACCATAGGTGGAATTTAGTGACATGACCATAGGCAGAATTATCCAACATGACCATGGGCAGAATCTAGTAACATGACCAAAGGTAGAATTTAGTGACCTGACATATGGCCATGGGGAATTTAGTGACATGACCATGGGCGGAATTAGCGAACATGACCATAGGCAGAAGTTACTGACATGACCATAGGCAGAAGTTACTGACATGACCATGGGCGGAATTAGCCAACATGACCATAGGTGGAATTTAGTGGCATGACCATAGGCGGAATTTAGGAACATGTCCATAAGCAGAAGTTACTGACATGACCGTAGGCGGAATTTAGTAACATGACCATAGGCGGAATTTAGTAACATGACCATGGGCGAAATTTAGTAACATGACCATAGGCAGAAGTTACTGACATGACCATAGGCGGAATTTAGTAACATGACCATGGGCGGAATTTAGTAACATGAGCATGGGCGGAATTTAGTGACATGACCATGGGCGGAATATAGTAACATGACCATAGGCAGAATTGGCCAAAATGACCATAGGCAGAAGTTACTGACATGACCATAGGCAGAAGTTACTGACATGACCATAGGCGGAATTACCCAACATGACCAAAAGCAAAATTAGCCAACATGACCATAGGCAGAAGTTACGGACATGACCATGGGGGGAATTAGCCAGCATGACCATAGGCAGAAGTCACTGACATGACCATAGGCGGAATTTAGTGACATGATCATGGGCAGAAATAGCCACCATGACCATAGGCAGAATTTAGTAACATGACCATGGGCTGAATTTAGTAACATGACCTTAGGCGCAATTTAGTAACATGACCATAGGCAGAATTAGCCAACATTAACATAGGCGGAATTTAGTGACATGACCATGGGCGGAATTTAGTGACATGACCATAGGCAGAAGTTACTGACATGAGCATAGGCAGAAGTTACTGACATGACCATAGGCGGAATTAGCCGACATGACCATAGGCAGAATTCAGTAACATGACCCTGGGCGGAATTAGCCAACATGACCATGGGAGGAATTTACTAACATGACCATAGGCGGAATTTAGTGACATGACCATAGGCTGAATTATCCAACATGACCATGGGCAGAATCTAGTAACATGATCAAAGGTAGAATTTAGTGACATGACCATAGGCAGAAGTTACTGATATGACCATAGGCGGAATTAGCCAACATGACCATAGGCGGTATTAGCCAATATGACCAAAAGCAGAAGTTACTGACATGACAATAAGGGGAATTTAGTGACATGACCATGTTCGGAATTAGCCAACATGACCATGGGCAGAAGTTACTGACATGACCATTGGCGGAATTTAGTAACATGACCATTGGCGGAATTTGCCAAAATGACCATAGGTGGAATTTAGTGACATGAACATGGGTGGAATTAGCCAACATGACCATAGGCGGAATTTAGTAACATGACCATGGGTGGAATTTAGTAACATGACCTTAGGTGGAATTTAGTAACATGATGTGACACAGTGAATGGTGTGGTGCAGTAGAAAGTGAATGTCCAGACTGAATTCTCCCAAAAACAAAAAGGTTTTAATAATTAACAAACAAAAGATCATAAAAATAAATCCACTTGGAAAAAATAAGACCATAATAATAATAATAACATGACCATGGGCGGAATTAACATGACCAGTACCAGCGATGGTATGGGGAAAAACTCAATGAGCATCCAGCAGAAACAAAAGCCAACAAAACACATCCAATAACCACAGTCCTCCGTGGCATGAAAATGTGTAACTTCTTTTCCAGGGTTAGTGAACATGACCATAGGCAGTGCTGTGAAGTGCACCATGATGGGGGGTGCTCTGGGGTAAGTGCATAAAGCTGGCTACAGCCTCCCATCCTCCTAGGCCTCTGTTGACACACAAACACAAAACATAATCACACAAAACCTAAAACATCAAGCAAGGGGAGGTACTTTGAATTAGCTACTTCCCCCTTTGTACCCAGCAACTCCTCCCCTGCAGATGACCACGCCTGGTTTCTCCAATAGAGGGCTGCCCCCGCAGCTGACTGCATGGAATCATCCGAGTACTTGCAGCCATGGGCGGAATTTACTAATATGGTCACCTTACGGTTTCCACCACCACCATGGTAGATCACTTTAGGCAGTGAAACCTTCCCCTTAAACATGACTTTCTAATTGGGAGGAATTTACAGCACGATCCTTTCTTTAATGACACATGACCATAGGCAGAATTAGCCAACATGACCATAGGCGAATTTAGTAACATGACCATAGGCGGAATTAGCCGACATGACCATAGGTGGAATTAGCCAAAATGACCATAGGAGGAATTAGCCAACATGACCAAGGGCGGAATTTAGTAACATGACCATAGGCAGAATTAGCCAACATGACCATAGGTGGAAATAGCCAAAATGACCATAGGAGGAATTAGCCAACATGACCATGGGCGGAACTTAGTGACATGACTATAGGCGGAATTTAGGAACATGACCATAGGCAGAAGTTACTGACATGACCATAGGCGGAATTAACCAACATGACCATAGGCAAAATTAGCCAACATGACCATAGGCAGAAGTTACGGACATGACCATGGGAGGAATTAGCCAACATGACCATAGGCAGAGTTAGCTAACATGACCATGGGCGAAATTCAGTAACATGACCATAGGCAGCATTTCGTAACATGACCATAGGCAGAATTTAGTAACATGACCACATGGGCGGAATTAGCCAACATGACCATGGGGAATTTAGTAACATGACCATAGCAGAATAAGCTAACATGACCATGGGCGGAATTTAGTAACATGACCATGGGCGGAATTTAGTGACATGACCATAGCCAGAATTAGCTAACATGACCATTGGTGGAATTTAGTAACATGGCCATAGGCGGAATTTAGTGACATGACCATAGGCTGAATTATCCAACATGACCATTGGCAGAATCTAGTAACATGATCAAAGGTAGAATTTAGTGACATGACCATAGGCAGAAGTTACTGACATGACCATGGGCGAATTTAGTGAACATGACCATAGGCAGAAGTTACTGACATGACCATAGGCAGAAGTTACTGACATGACCATGGGCGGAATTAGCCAACATGACCATAGGCGGAATTTAGTGACATGACCATAGGCGGAATTTAGGAACATGTCCATAAGCAGAATTTTTGACATGACCATAGGGAGGAATTGACAAAAAAGCAAACATAACCATAGAAGGAATTTAGTAACATGACCATGAAATTTAGTAACATGACCATAGGCAGAAGTTACTGACATGACCATAGGCGGAATTTAGTAACATGACCATGGGCGGAATTAGCCAACATGACCATGGGCGGAATTTAGTAACATGACCATAGGCAGACGTTACTGACATGAACATAGACGGAATTTAGTAACATGACCATGGGCGGAATTTAGTGACATGACCATGGGCTGAATTTAGTAACATGACCATAGGCTGAATTAGCCGACATGACCATAAGCGGAATTCAGTAACATGACCATGGGCGGAATTAGCCAACATGACCATGGGCGGAAATTAGTAACATGACCATATTCAGAATTAGCCAACATGACCATAGGTGCAATTAGCCAAAATGACCATAGGAGGAATTAGCCAACATTACCATGGGCGGAATTAAGTGACATGACCATAGGCAGAATTTAGTAACATAACCATGGGGGAATTTAGTAACATGACCAGGCAGAAGTTACTGACAAGACCATGGATGAAATTTAGTGACATGCCCATGGGTGGAATTTAGTGACATGACCATAGGCGGAATTTAGTGACATGACCATAGGCGGAATTAGCCAACATGACCATGGGTGGAATTTAGTAACATGACCATAGGCAGAAGTTACTGACATGACCATGGGTGGAATTTAGTGACATGACCATGGGCGGAATTTAGTGACATGACCATGGGCAGTATTTAGTAACATGACCATAGGCAGAATTAGCCAACATGACCATAGGCAGAACTTACGGACATGACAATGGGAGGACTTAGCCAACATGACCATATTCAGAATTAGCCGACATGACCATGTGTGGAATTTAGTCACATGACCATGGACGGAATTAGCCAACATGACCATATGTGGAATTTAGTTACATGCCCATGGGCGGAATTTAGTAACATGACCATAGGCGGAATTTAGTGACATGACCATAGGCTGAATTATCCAACATGACCATTGGCAGAATCCAGTAACATGATCAAAGGTAGAATTTAGTGACATGACCATAGGCAGAAGTTACTGACATGACCATGAACATGAATTAGCCAAACATGACCATAGGCGTGAATTTAGAGACATGACCATGGGGGGAATTAGCCAACATGACCATGGGCGGAATTTAGAACATGACCATAAGCAGAAGTTACTGACATGACCATGGGGGCGAATTTAGTAAACATAACCATAGGCGGAATTTAGTAACATGACCATGGGAGAAAATTAGTAACATGACCATAGGCAGAAGTTACTGACATGACCATAGGCGGAATTTAGTAACATGACCATGGGTGAATTAGTAACATGACCATGGGCAGAATTAGCCAACATGACCATGGGCGGAATTTAGTAACATGACCATTGGCAGAAGTTACTGACATGAACATAGACGGAATTTAGTAACATGACCATGGGCGGAATTTAGTGACATGACCATGGGCGGAATTTAGTAACATGACCATAGGCAGAATTAGCCACATGACCATAGGCAGAAGTTACGGACATGACCATAGGTTAATTTAGTTACATGCCCAAGGGCGAATTTAGTAACATGACCATAGGCGGAATTTAGTGACATGACCATAGGCTGAATTATCCAACATGACCATGGGCAGAATCTAGTAACATGATCAAAGGTTGAATTTAGTGACATGACCATAGGCAGAAGTTACTGAAATGACCATAGGCGGAATTAGCCAACATGACCATAGGCGGTATGAGCCAATATGACCAAAAGCAGAAGTTACTGACATGACAATAAGGGGAATTTAGTGACATGACCATGTTCGGAATTAGCCAACATGACCATGGGCAGAAGTTACTGACATGACCATTGGCGGAATTTAGTAACATGACCATAGGCGGAATTTGCCAAAATGACCAAAGGTGGAATTTAGTGACATGAACATGGGTGGAATTAGCCAACATGACCATTACAGGAATTTAGTAACATGACCATTTGTGGAATTTAGTAACATGACCTTAGGCGGAATTTAGTAACATGATCATAGGCAGAATTAGCCAACATGACCATGTGCGGAATTTAGTAACATGACCATAGGCGGAATTAGCCAACATGACCATAGGCGGAATTCAGTAACATGACCATGGGCGGAATTAGCCAACATGACCATAGGTGGAATTAGCCAAAATGACCATAGGAGGAATTAGCCAACATGACCATGGGCGGAACTTAGTGACATGACCATAGGCAGAATTTAGTAACATGACCATGGGCGGAATTTAGTAACATGACCATAGGCAGAAGTTACTGACATGACCATAGGCGGAATTCAGTGACATGACCATGGGTGGAATTAGCCAACATGACCATAGGCGGAATTTAGTGACATGACCATGGGTGGAATTTAGTAAAATGACCTTTTTTTTAGCAACATTAATTTAGTTACATGACCAGGGGTGGAATTTACAGAAACATGACCATGGTGGAATTTAGTAACATGACCATAGGTAGAATTTAAAGTAACATGACCATGGCAGAATTTTAGTAACATGACCATAGGGCAGAAGATACCATAAGGAATTTAAAACATGACCATGGGTGGAATTTAGTGACATGACCATGGGTGGAATTTAGTGACATGACCATAGGTGGCTTTTAGTGACATGACCATGGGCAGAATTACCTAACATGACCATGGGAGGAATTAGCCAACATGACCAAAGGCAGAAGTTAGTCCAACATGACCATAGGCAAAATTTAGTAACATGACCATGGTACGAATTAGCCAACATGACCATATGCAGAATTTACCAACATGACCATAGGTGGAATTTAGTAACATGACCGGGGCTGGAATTTAGTAACATGACCATAGGCTGAATTTAGTGATATGACCATACTGAATTAGACAACATGACCATAGGAAGAAGTTAGACATGACAACCATAGGCGGAATTTAGTAACATGACCATGGGAGAAAATTAGTAACATGACCATAGGCAGAAGTTACTGACATGACCATAGGCGGAATTTAGTAACATGACCATGGGCGGAATTAGCCAACATGACCATGGGCAGAATTAGCCAACATGACCATGGGCGGAATTTAGTAACATGACCATTGGCAGAAGTTACTGACATGAACATAGACGGAATTTAGTAACATGACCATGGGCGGAATTTAGTGACATGACCATGGGCGGAATTTAGTAACATGACCATAGGCAGAATTAGCACAATTTTACGACCATAGGCAGAAGTTACGGACATGACCATAGGCCGAATTTAGTTACATGCCCAAGGGCGGAATTTAGTAACATGACCATAGGCGGAATTTAGTGACATGACCATAGGCTGAATTATCCAACATGACCATGGGCAGAATCTAGTAACATGATCAAAGGTTGATTTTAGTGACATGACCATAGGCAGAAGTTACTGAAATGACCATAGGCGGAATTAGCCAACATGACCATAGGCGGTATGAGCCAATATGACCAAAAGCAGAAGTTACTGACATGACAATAAGGGGAATTTAGTGACATGACCATGTTCGAATTA
>JAHFZB010000059.1:283828-318000 GCA_036884735.1 Huso huso
TCCCATGGTAATGTGTCCGTGGCTTCTACCTATGGTCATGTTGGCTGAATTCTGCCTATGGTCATGTCACTAAATTCCACCCATGGTCATGTCACTAAATTCCGCCCATGGTCATGTTGGCTAATTCCTCCTTTGGTCATTTTGGCTAATTCCACCTATGGTCATGTTGGATAATTCACCTATATTCATGTTACTAAATTCCACCCATTGGTCATGTTGGCTAATTCCGCTTCCAGGATCATGTTGCTAATTCGAGCTATGGTCGCCATCATTAATTCCGCCAATGGTCATGTCAGTGACTTCTGCCTATTGTCATGTTGTCTAATTCCTCCCATGGTAATGTCCGTAACTTCTACGTATGGTCATGTTGGCTAATTCTGCCTATGGTCATGTCACTAAATTCCACCCATGGTCATGTCACTAAATTCCACATGGTCATGTCAGTAACTTCTGCCTGTGGTCATGTTACTAATTCAGCCCATGGTCGTTGTTAATTCCGCCTATGGTCATGTCACTAAATTCCGCCTAAGGTCATGTTACTAAATTCCGCGCTTGGTCATGTTACTAAATTCTGTCTATGGTCATGTTGGCTAAATCCACCCATGGTCATGTCACTGAATTCTGCCTGTGTCATGTCATAAGTTCGCCCATGGTCATGTTGACTAATTCCGCCCAGGGGTCATGTCCGTAACTTCTGCCTATAGTCATGTTGGCTAATTTTGCCCTATATAGTCATAATGATTAATTCACCTATGGTCATGTCAGTAACTTCTGCCTATGGTCATGTCAGTAACTTCTGCCTATGGTCATGTTGGCCTATTCTGCCTATGGTCATGTTACTATATTCCGCCCATGGTCATGTCACTAAATTCTGCCCATGCTCATGTTAAATTCCGCCCATGGTCGTATTTACTAAATTCGATCTATGGTCATGTCCGTTACTTCTGCCTATGGTCATGTTGGCTAATTCTTACTATAGTCATGTTTCTAAATTCCGCCATTGGTCGTATAACTAAAATCCATGTGGTCGTAGTTAGCTAATTCCATATGGTCATGTTACTAAATTCCATATAGGTCTTGACAGTAACTTCTGCCTATGGTCATGTTACTAAATTTCGCCCATGGTCATGTTACTAAATTCCGCCTATGGTCATGTTACTAAATTCCGCCTACGGTCATGTCAGTAACTTCTGCTTATGGACATGTTCCTAAATTCCGCCTATGGTCATGCCACTAAATTCCGCCCATGGTCATGTTAGCTAATTCTGCCCATGGTCATGTCTCTAAATTCGGCCTATGGTCATGATGGCTAATTTCGCCCATGGTCATGTCAGTAACTTCTGCCTATGGTCATGTCAGTAACTTCTGCCTTTGATCATGTTACTAGATTCTGCCTATGGTCATGTCACTAAATTCCGCCTATTGTCATGTTACTAAATTCCGCCCATGGGCATGTAACTAAATTCCGCCTATGGTCATGTTGGCTAATTCTGCCTATGGTCATGTTGGCAAAATCCTCTCATGGTCATGTCACTAAATTCCGCCCATGGTCATGTCAGTAACTTCTGCCTCTGGTCATGTCAGTAACTTCTGCCTTTGATCATGTTACTAGATTCTGCCAATGGTCATGTTGGATAATTCAGCCTATGGTCATGTCACCAAATTCCGCCTTTGGTCATGTTACTAAATTCCGCCCATGGGCATGTAACTAAATTCGGCCTATGGTAATGTTGGTTAATTCCGCCTATGGTCATGTTGGCTAATTCCGTCCATGGTCATGTTACTAAATTCCGCCCATGGTCATGTCGGCTAATTCTGCCTATGGTCATGTTAATTCCTCCCATGGTAATGTCCGTAACTTCTACCTATGGTCATGTTGGCTAATTCTGCCTATGGTCATGTCACTAAATTCCACCCATGGTCATGTCACTAAATTCCGCCCATGGTCATGTTGGCTAATTCCTCCTTTGGTCATTTTGGCTAATTCCACCTATGGTCATGTTGGATAATTCTGCCTATGGTCATGTTACTAAATTCCGCCCATGGTCATGTTGGCTAATTCCGCCCAGGGTCATGTTACTGAATTCCGAGCTATGGTCATGCCGGCTAATTCCGCCAATGGTCATGTCAGTGACTTCTTCCTATTGTCATGTTGTCTAATTCCTCCCATGGTAATGTCCGTAACTTCTACCTATGGTCATGTTGGCTAATTCTGCCTATGGTCATGTCACTAAATTCCACCCATGGTCATGTCACTAAAATCCGCCCATGGTCATGTCAGTAACTTCTGCCTATGGTCATGTCAGTAACTTCTGCCTTTGATCATGTTACTAGATTCTGCCAATGGTCATGTTGGATAATTCAGCCTATGGTCATGTCACTAAATTCCGCCTATTGTCATATTACTAAATTCCGCCCATGGGCATGTAACTAAATTCCGCCTATGGTCATGTTGGCTAATTCTGCCTATGGTCATGTTGGCTAATTCCGCCCATGGTCATGTCACTGAATTCCGCCCATGGTCATGTCACTAAATTCTGCCCATGGTCATGTCAGTAACTTCTGCCCCTGGTCATGTTACTAAATTCCGCCTATGGTCATGTTACTAAATTCTGCCTATGGTAATGTTGGCTAATTCCGCCCATGGTCATGTCACTGAATTCCGCCTATGGTCATGTCAGTAACTTCTGCTTTTGGTCATATTGGGTAATACCGCCTATGGTCATGTTGGCTAATTCTGCCTATGGTCATATCAGTAACTTCCGCCTATGGTCATGTCACTAAATTCTACCTTTGATCATGTTACTAGATTCTGCCCATGGTCATGTTGGCTAATTCCGTCCATGGTCATGTTACTAAATTTCGCCCATGGTCATTCGGCTAATTCTGCCTATGGCCATGTTGGCTAATTCCTCCCATAGTCATGTCAGTATCTTCTGCCTATGGTCATGTTACTAAATTCCGCCCATGGTCATGTTGGCTAATTCCGCCTATGGTCATGTCACTAAATTCCGCCTATGCTCATGTTACGAAATTCCGCCCCTGGTGATGTTACTAAATAACGCCTAAGGTCATGTTACTAAATTCCGTGCTTGGTCATGTTACTAATTTCTGCCTATGGTCATGTTGGCTAATTCCGCCCATGGTCATGTCACTGAATTCCGCCTATGGTCATGTCAGTAACTTCTGCCTATGGTCATGTCACTAATTCCCGCCCATGGTCATGTTGGCTAATTCCTCCCATGGTTATTTTGGCTAATTCCACCTATGGTCATGTTGGCTAATTCTGCCTATGTTCATGTTACTAAATTCCTCCCATGGTCATGTTGGCTAATTCCGCCCTGGGTCATGTTACTGAATTCCGCCTATGGTCATGTCGGCTAATTCCGCCTATGGTCATGTCAGTAACTTCTGCCTATGCTAATGTCAGTAACTTCTTCCTATGGTCATGTCACTAAATTCCGCCTATGTTAATGTTGGCTAATTCTGCCTATGGTCATGTTACTAAATTGCGCCTAAGGTCATGTTACTAAATTCTGCCCATGGTCATGTTACTAAATTCTGCCTATGGTCATGGTGGCTATTTCTGCCCATGATCATGTCACTAAATTCCACCTATGGTCATGTGTCAGTGACTTCTGCCTATGGTCATGCTGGCTAATTCCCAAATGGTCATGTCCGTAATGCTGCCATGGTCTTGTTGGCTAATTTTGCCTATGGTCATGTGTGTAATTTCGCCTATTGTCATGTCAGTAACTTCTGCCTATGGTCATGTCACTAAATTCGCCTATGGTCATGTTGGCTAATTCCACCCATGGTCATGTCACTAAATTCACTTATGGTCATTTTGGCTAAATTCCACCCATGGTCATGTCACTAAATTCCGCCCATGGTGATGTTACTATCTTCTGCCTATGGTCATGTTACTAAATTCCGCCCATGGTCATGTTGGCTAATTCCGCCTATGGTCATGTCACTAAATTCCGACTATGCTCATGTTACTAAATTCCGCCGCTGGTGATGTTACTAAATTACGCATAAGGTCATGTTACTAAATTCCGCGCTTGGTCATGTCACTAAATTATGCCTATGGTCATGTTGGCTAATTCACCCATGGTCATGTCACTAAATTCCGCTTGGTCATGTCATTAACTTCTGCCTATGGTCATGTTACTAAATTCCATCCATGGTCATGTTACTAAATTCTGCCTATGGTCAAATTCCGCTGTCACTAAGTTCTGCCTACGGTCATGTTGGCTAATTCCTCCTATGGTCATTTTGGCTAATTCCTATGGTCATGTTGGCTAATTCCGCCCATGGTAATGTTACTGAATTCCGCCATGGTCGTAATACTAAATTCCGCCCGATGGTCATGTTACTAAATTCCGCCCATGGTCATGTTGGCTAATTCTGCCTATGGTCATGTTACTAAATTCCGCCCTAAGGTCATATTACTAAATTCCACAAATGGTCATATTTGCTAAATTCTGCCTAAGATCATGTTGGCTAATTCACCCATGTTCATGTCACTAAATTCCACCTATGGTCATTTTGGCAAATCCGCCCGCAGGTCATGTTGGCTAAATTCCGCCAATGGTCATGTCAGTAACTTCTGCCCATGGTCATGTTGGCTAATTTGAACATGGTCATCACTAAATTCCCCTTATTGTCATGTCAGTAACTTCTGCTTTTGGTCATGTCATATTGGCTCATACCTTACTATGATTATGTTGGCTAATTCCGCCCATGGTCATGTTCACTAACTTCTGCCTATGGTCATGTCACTAAATTCAACCTTTGGTCATGTTACTAAATTCTGCCCATGGTCATGTTGGATAATTCAGCCTATGGTCCTATTATGTCACTAAATTCAGCCTATGGTCATGTTACTAAAATCGCCCTTGGGCATGTAACTAAATTCCAGCCTATGGTCATGTCCGTAAATTCTGCCTATGGTCATGTTGGCTAATTCTGCCTATGGTCATATTACTAAATTCCGCCCATGGTCATGTCGGCAAATTCATATATGGTCATGTTGCTTAATTCTGCCCATGGTCATGGCACTAAATTCCGCCTATGTTCATGTCAGTAACTTCTACCTGGTCATGTTGGCTAAATTCTGCCCATGGTCATGTCACTAAATTCCCATGGTCATGTCACTAAATTCCACCTATGGTCATATTACTAAATTCTGCCTATGGTCATGTTACTAAATTTAAACCATGGTCATGTTACCTAAATTCTGCCTATGGTTATGTTACTAAATTCGCCTATGGTCATGTCAGTAACTTCTGCTTATGGACATGTTCCTAAATTCCGCCTATGGTCATGCCACTAAATTCTGCCCATGGTCATGTTGGCTAATTCCGCCCATGGCCATGTCTCTAAATTCCGCCTATGGTCATGTTGGCTAATTCCGCCCATGGTCATGTCAGTAACTTCTGCCTATGGTCATGTCAGTAACTTCTGCCTATGGTCATGTTCGCTAATTCTGCCCATGGTCATGTCAGTAACTTCTGCCTATGGTCATGTCACTAAATTCTACCTTTGATCATGTTAGTAGATTCTGCCAATGGTCATGTTGGATAATTCAGCCTATGGTCATGTCACTAAATTCCGCCTATGGTCGTATTTTAAATTCAGCCCATGGGCATGTAACTAAATTCCGCCTATGGTCATGTTGGCTAATTCAGGCCATGGTCATGTGACTAAATTCCACCCATGGTCATGTCGGGCCTTAATTCTGCCTATGGTCATGTTGTCTGCCCCATTGTCATAATCACTAAATTCTGCCTTTGGTCATGTTACTAGATTTTGCCTATGGTCATGTTGGATAATTCAGCCTATGGTCATGTCAGTAACTACCTTTGGTCATGTCACTAAATTCCTATGGTCATATTGGCTAATTCTGCCCTGGTCATGTTACTAAATTCCTTATGGTCATGTTGGCATTCGTCCATGTTCGACCTAAATGGTCATATGGTCATGTCGGCTAATTCTGCCTATGGTCATGTTACTAATTCTGCCTATGGTCATATTACTAATTTCCGCCTATGGTCATGTTACTAAATTCACCCATGGTCATGTTACTAAATTCCGTCTATGTTCATGTCAGTAAATTCTGCCTATGGTCATGTTACTCAATTCCGCATGGTCATGTTGGCTAATTCCGCCCATGGTCATGTTACTAAATTCCGCCTATGGTCATGTTACTAACTTCCGCCTATGGTCATGTTACTAAATTTGACCATGGTCATGTTACTAAATTCCGCCTATGGTCATGTTACTAAATTCACGCCCTACGGTCATGTCAGTAACTTCCGCCCATGGACATGTTCTAAATTCATTCTATGGTCATGCCACTAAATTCCGCCCATGGTCATGTTGGCTAATTCTCGCCCATGGCCATGTCTCTAAATTCGCCTATGGTCATGTTGGATAATTCCGCCCATGGTCATGTCAATAACTTCTGCCTATGGTCATGTCAGTAACTTCTGCCTATGGTCATGTTAAAACTATTTCCGCCCATGGTCATGTCAGTAACTTCTGCCTATGGTCTGTGTCACTAAATTCTACCTTTGATCATGTTGGTAGATTCTGCCAATGGTCATGTTGGATAATTCAATATGGTCATGTTTCTAAATTCCGCCCATGTCATATTACTAAATTCCGCCCATGGGCATGTAACTAAATTCCGCCTATGGTCATGTTGGCTAATTCCGTCCATGGTCATGTGACTAAATTCCACCAATGGTCATGTCGGCTAATTCTGCCTATGGTGATGTTGGCTAATTCTGCCTAAGGTCATGTTACTAAATTCCGCCCATGGTCATGTCACTAAATTCCGCCCATGGTCATGTCACTAAATTCCGCCCATGGTCATGTCAGTAACTTCTGCCTATGGTCATGTTACTAAATTCCACCCATGGTCATGTTGGCTAATTCCGCCTATGGTCATGTCACTAAATTCCGACTATGGTCATGTCACTAAATTCCGCCCATGGTCATGTCACTAAATTCCGCCCATGGTCTTGTCAGTAACTTCTGCCTATGGTCATGTTACTAAATTCCGCCCATGGTCATGTTACTAAATTCTGCCTATGGTCATGTCACTGAATTCTGCCCATGGTCATGTTGGCTATTCCTAATATGTTCATTTTGGCTAATTCCACCTATGGTCATGTTGGCTAATTCTGAATATGGTCATGTTACTAAATTCCGCCCATGGTCATGATGGCTAATTCCGCCTATGGTCATGTCGGCTAATTCCGCCTATGGTCATGTTACTAAATTCCGCCCATGGTCATGTCACTAAATTCCGCCCATGGTCAAGTTACTAAATTCCGTCTATGTTCATGTCAGTAAATTCTGCCTATGGTCATGTTACTAAATTCCGCCCATGGTCATGTTGGCTAATTCCGCCCATGGCCATGTCTCTAAATTCCGCCTATGGTCATGTTGGCTAATTCCGCCCATGGTCATGTCAAATTCGTAATGTAACTTCTGCCTATGGTCATGTCGGTAACTTCTGCCTATGGTCATGTTCTAATTCTGCCATGGTCATGTCCGGTAACTTCTGCCTATGGTCATGTCACTAAATCTCACCTTTGATCATGTTAGTAGATTCTGCCAATGGTCATGTTGGATAATTCAGCCTATGGTCATGTCACTAAATTCCGCCTATGGTCATGTTACTAAATTCCGCCCATGGGCATGTAACTAAATTCCGCCTATGGTCATGTTGGCTAATTCCGTCCATGGTCATGTGACTAAATTCCACCCATGGTCATGTCGGCTAATTCTGCCTATGGTCATGTTGGCTAAGTCCTCCCATTGTCATGTCCGTAACTTCTGCCTATGGTCATGTTGGCTAATTTTGCCTATGGTCATGTTGGGTAATTCCGCCTATGGTCATGTCAGTAACTTCTGCCTATGGTCATGTCAGTAACTTCTGCCTATGGTCATATTGGCCAATTCTGCCTATGGTCATGTTACTATATTCCGCCCTTGGGCATGTAACTAAGTTCGGCCTATGGTCATGTCCGTAACTTCTGCCTATGGTCATGTTGGCTAATTCTGCCTATGGTCATGTTACTAATTTCCGCCCATGGTCATGTCACTAAATTCCGCCCATGGTCATGTTACTAAATTCCGTCTATGTTCATGTCAGTAACTTCTGCCTATGGTCATGTTACTCAATTCCGCCCATGGTCATGTTGGCTAATTCCGCCCATGGTCATGTTACTAAATTCCACCTATGGTCATATCAGTAACTTCTGCCTATGGTCATGTTACTAAATTTCGGCCATGGTCATGTTACTAAATTCCGCCTATGGTTATGTTACTAAATTCCGCCTACGGTCATGTCAGTAACTTCTGCTTATGGACATCCTCCTAATTCCGCCTATGGTCATGCCACTAAATTCCGCCCATGGTCATGTTGGCTAATTCCGCCCATGGCCATGTCTCTAAATTCCGCCTATGGTCATGTTGGATAATTCCGCCCATGGTCATGTCAGTAACTTCTGCCTATGTTCATGTCAGTAACTTCTGCCTATGGTCATGTTCGCTAATTCCGCCCATGGTCATGTCAGTAACTTCTGCCCATGGTCATGTCACTAATTCTGCCTTTGATCATGTTAGTAGATTCTCCAATGGTCATGTTGGATAATTCAGCCTATGGTCATGTCACTAAATTCCGCCTATGGTCATGTTTTAAATTCCGCCCATGGGCATGTATCTAAATTCCGCCTATGGTCATATTGGCTAATTCGTCCATGGTCGTGTGACTAAATTCCACCAAAGGTCATGTTACTAAATTCCCTATTGGTCATGTTGGCTAATTCTGCCTAGGTCATGTTACTAAATTCGCCATGGTCATGTCACTAAATTCCGTAACTGCCTATGTCATGTTACTAAATTCCCTATGGTCTTGTCAGTAAATTCTACCTATGGTCATGTTACTAATTCCCATGCCCATGAATTTAAGCCTAAATTCTGCCTATGGTCATGTCACTGAATTCTGCCGCCTCTTGTTGGCTATTCTAATATGTTCATTTTTGGATAATTTACTAAGTATGGTCATGTTGGCTAATTCTGAATATTGTCATGTTGGCTAGTTCCGCCCATGGTCATGATGGCTAATTCCGCCTATGGTCGTATCGGCTAATTCCCATGGTCATGTTGCTAAATTCCACCCATGGTCATGTCACTAAATTCGCCATGGTCAAGGATTACTAAATTCCTTCTATGTTCATGTCAGTAATTCCTCCTATGGTCATATTGCTAAATTCCACCTATGGTCATGTTGGCTAATTCCGCCCATGGTCATGTTACTAAATTCCACCTATGGTCATGTCAGTAAATTCTGCCTATGGTCATGTTACTAAATTTAGCACATGGTCATGTTGGCTAATTCCGCCTATGGTTATGTTACTAAATTCCGCCCATGGTCATGTCAGTATCTTTCCACAAATGGTCATGTTACTAAATTCCGCCCATGGTCATGTTGGCTAATTCCGCCATGGTCATGTCACTAAATTCCACCTTTGCTGTTGTTACTAAATTCCGCCTATGGTGATGTTACTAAATTCCGCCAATTGCCCCATGTCATGTTAGTAAATTCCATGGCGCTTGGTCATGTCATAAATTATGCCTTGGTCATGTTGGTAATTACACCCATGGTCATGTCACTAATTCCGCCTATGGTCATGTCAGTAACTTCCACCTATGGTCATGTTACTAAATTCGCCCATGGTCATGTTAACTAAATTCTGCCTATGGTCATGTCACTAATTATTTATGGTCATGGTCATGTGACTAATTCCTCCTATGGTCATTTTGGCTAATTCCACCTATGGTCATGTTGGCTAATTCCTCCCATGGTAATGTTACTGAATTCCGCCTATGGTCATATCGGCTAATTCTGCCTATGGTCATGTTACTAAATTCCTCCCATGGTCATGTTGGCTAATTCTGCCTATGGTCATGTTACTAAATTCTGCCTATGGTCATGTTACTAAATTCCACAAATGGTCATGTTATAAATTCCGCCTATGGTCATGTTGGCTAAGTTCGCCTATGGTCATGTTACTAAATTCCGCCCATGGTCATGTTGGCCTAATTCTGCCCATGGTCATGTTGGCTAATTTAGTTTGGTCATGTCACTAAATTCCCCTTATTGTCATGTCAGTAACTTCTGCTTTTGGTCATATTGGCTCAAATGATTATGTTGGCTAATTCCGCCTATGGTCATATGGTCTTCTGCCTATGGTCCGCCCATGGTCAACCTTTGATGTGTTACTAAATTCTGCCCATGGTCATGTTGGATAATTCCTATGGTCATGTTGGCTAAATTCGCCCTATGGTCATGTTACTAAATTCCGCCCATGGTCATGTCAACTAAATTATACCTATGGTCATGTCCGTAACTTCCCTATGGTCATGTTGGCTAATTCTGCCTATGGTCATGTTACTAAATTCCGCCTTATGGTCATGTCACTAAATTCCGCCCATGGTCATGTTACTAAATTCCGCCTATGGTCATGTTACTAAATTCTGCGTCTGGTCATGTCAGTAATTCTGCCTATGGTCATGTTACTAAATTCCGCCCATGGTCATGTTGGCTAATTCCTGCCCATGGTCATGTTAATAAATTCCACCTATGGTCATATCAGTTACTAATGTTACTAAATTCGACCATGGTCATGTTGCTAAATTCCGCCTATGGTTATGTTACTAAATTCACCATGGTCATGTCAGTAACTCTGCCCCATGTTCCAATTCCAATGGTCATGCCACTAAATTCCAGCCATGGTCATGTTGGCTAATTCCGCCCATGGTCATGTCTCTAGAACTTCCTATGATCATGTCAAAATTCCGCCCATGGTCATGTCAGTAACTTCCCTATGGTCTCGTTAAATTCTGCCTATGGTCATGTTAACTTCTAATTCTGTCACTATGGTCATGTCATGTTAAGATTCTGCCAATGGTCATGTTGGATACTAAATTCCACTAAATTCCGCCTATGGTCATGTTACTAAATTCTGCCAATGGGCATGTTGGCCTAATTCAATTGGCCATGGTCATGTGACTAAATTCCACCCATGGTCATGTCGTAATTCTGCCTAAATTCTAAGCCTCCCCATGGTCATGTAACTAATTTTGCCTATGGTCATGTTGGGTAATTCCCATGGTCATGTGTCAGTAACTTCCACCATGGTCATGTCAGTGGCTTCTGCCACTATGGTCATGGGCTAATTCTGCCTATGGTCATGTCCATTAATTCCCCTTGCTAAGTTCCTATGGTCATGTTGGCATAATTCTGCCTATGGTCATGTTGGGTCATGTCAAAATTCCGCCTATGGTCGTATTTCCGTCTATGTTCATGTCATTTCGCCTATGGTCATGTTACTCAACTAGCCCATGGTCATGGTCATTCCGTTGGCTAAATTCTGCCTATGGTCATGTTTAACGCCCTTGGTCATGTTACTAAATTTCCATGGTCATCTAAATTCGCCTATGGTCATGTTACTAAATTCACGCCCATGGTCATAACTTCTGCTAATTTCAAATTCCGCCTATGGTCATGTCACTAAATTCACCCATGGTCATGTTGGTAACTTCCGGCCATGTTCATGTCATGTTGTTGCCTATGGTCAGCCCATGGTCATGTTGGCCCTATTCCATATGGTCATGGTCGTATTCCACCTATGGTCATGTCAATAAATTCTGCCTTTGGTCATGTTACTAAATTCTGCCAATGGTCATGTTGGATAATTCAGCCTATGGTTGTATGTCTAAATTCGTCCTATTGTCATGTTACTAACCTCCGCCCATGGTTTGTTTGGCTAAATTCTAAATTCCACCATGGTCATGTCGGGTAAATTCTGCCTATGGTCATGTTACTAAATTCAACCCCATGGTCATGTCACTAAATTCAGCCCATGGTCATGTTACTAAATTCCCCCTATGGTCATGTCTAATAGCCTATGGTCATGTTAGTAAATTCCACCTATGGTCATGTTGGCTAATTCGCCCTATGGTCATGTCGGTAAATTCTGCCTATGGTCATGTCACTAATTCGATGCTAAATTCTTCCTTTGGTCATGTTCATGTTACTAAATTCCGCCCATGGTCATGTTACTAATTCACCTATGGTCATGTCTATGGTCATGTCACTAATTTCGGCTAATTTGGTCATGTTATAATTCTGATTCTGCCCATGGGCTAAATGTAACTAAATTCCGCCTATAGTCATAAATTCCGTCTATGGTCATGTTACTAAATTCCGCCCGTAATGGTCGTAATTCCGCCCATATTTACTAAATTCCGTCTATGGTGATGGTGGCTAATTCTGCCTATGGTCATGTTACTAAATTCCGCCCATGGTCATGTCACTAAATTCTCTAAGTCCATGGTCATGTTGGCTAATTCGCCCATGGTCCATGTCAGTAACTTCTGCCTATGGTCATGTCACTAAATGCCTATGGTCATGTTGGCTAATTCGCTTATGGTCATGTCACTAAATTCTGCCTATGGTCACTCTACCTTTGAATGTCAGTAGATTATGGTCATGTCACTAAATTCAGCCTATGGTCATGTCACTAACTTCAATTCATGTTACTATGGAAATGTTACTAAATTCCACCTATGGTCATGTTGGCTAAATTCTGCCTATGGTCATGTTCTACTATGGTTCTAAATCCCATGGTCATGTTGGCTATTCCTAATTCCATACTATGGTCATATTGGCTAATTCCGCCCATGGTCATGTTACTATGGTCAATTCTGCCTATGGTCATGTTAACTAATTCTGCCTATGGTCATGTTACATTTCCTCCCAATGTCCACGCTATGGTCATGTTGGCTAATTCTGCCTATGGTCATGTTACTAAATTCCACCCATGGTCATGTCACTAAATTCCCTATGGTCATAAAATTCAATCTGGTCATGGTCATTCATGCCTGTTCTAGCCTATGGTCATGTTACTAAATTCGCCCATGGTCATGTCACTAAATTCCGCCCATGGTCATGTCTCTAATTCCGCCTATGGTCATGTTGGCTAATTCTAAATTTGTAACTAATTCCTATGGTCATGTCACTAATTATACCCTATGGTCGTTCTGCCAATGGTCATGTTGGATAATTCAGCCCATGGTCATGTCAGCCTATGGTCATATTACTTCCGCCCATGGTCATGTCTAATGATCAAAATTCCGCCCATGGTCATGTGACTAAATTCCTGGATAATTCACCTATGGTCATGTCATAAATTCTGCCCTTGGTCATGTTACTAAATTCGCCCATGGTCATGTCACTAATTCCACCTATGGTCATGTCATGTCAGTAACTAATTACTAAATTCCACCCCATGGTCATGTTGGCTAAATTCCACCTATGGTCATGTCACTGATTCTGCTATGGTCATGTTGGCTAAATTCCTCCCCATGGTCATGTCACTAAATTCCATATGGTCATGTCACTAAATTCTGCCCTTGGTCATGTTGGGTAAATTCGCCCATGGTCATGTTACTAAATTCTTAACCTATGGTCATGTCAGTAAATTCTGCCTATGTTCATTTTGGATATAATTCCGCCTATGGTCATGTTGGCTAATTCCGCCGCGGTCATGTTACTAAGTTCAGGCTTTGGTCATCCGGGCTAATTCCGCCTATGGTCATATTATTCAATTCCGCCTATGGTCATGTTACTAATTTCCGCCCATGGTCATGTCACTAAATTCCGCCTATGGTCATGTTACTAAATTCGCCCATGGTCATGTCGGCTAATTCCGCCATGGTCATGTTACTAAATTTTACCATGGTCATGTTGGATAATTCTGCCCATGGTCATGTCACTAAATTCTGCCTATGGTCATGTCAGTAACTTCTGCCTATGGTCATGTTACTAAATTCACCCCATGGTCATATTGGCTAATTCACTATGGTCATGTTACTAAATTCATGTCCTTTCATAGTCACACGAAATTCACTAAATTAACCATGGTGTCATGTTGGATAAATTCAGCCATGGTCATGTTACTAAATTCGCCTATGGTCATGTTGGCTAATTCAACCCATGGTCATGTTAGTAATTCTGCCTATGGTCATGTCAGTAATTCCGCCTATGGTCATGTTCGCTAATTCCACCTATGGGTCATATTACTAAATGTCACTAATGGTCATGTTAGTAGTTACTGTTACTAAATTCTGCCTATGGTCATGTTGGCTCACTAAATTCCATACATGGTCATGTAACTAAATTCTGCCCATGGTCATGTCACTAAATTCCACCCATGGTCATGTCAGTAAATTCTGCCTATGGTCATGTCACTAAATTCCTCCCATGGTCATGTTGGTAATTCATTAACAGGGTCATGTCATAAATTCGACTATGGTCATGTCACTAAATTCCCATGGTCATGTCACTAAATTCTGCCTATGTCTTGTCAGTAACTTCTGCCTATGGTCATGTTACTAAATTCCGCCTTTGTTAAAATTCTGCCTATGGTTGTCACTAATTCTGCCAATGGTCATGTTGGCTATTCCTAATTGTTCATTTTGGATAATTCCACCTATGGTCATGTAATTCTGAATATTCATGTTACTAAATTCGTCCATGTTACTAAATTCGCCTATGGTCGCGGTGATAAATTCGCCATGTTCTAAATTCCGCCCATGGTCATGTCACTAAATTCCGCCTATGGTCAAGTTACTAAATTCTGCTATGTTCATGTCAGTAACTTCCCAAAATGGTCATGTCAATAAATTCTGCCTATGGTCATGTTGGCTAATTCAGCCTATGGTCATGTTTATAAATTCGACTATGGTCATGTCATTAAATTCTGCCTATGGTCATGTTACTAATTCTGCCATGGTCATGTCAGTAACTTCTGCCTATGGTCATATTTATAAATTCCGCCCATGGTCATGTTCCACTATGGTCATTCCGCCCATGGTCATGTTGGTAATTCATTCTATGGTCATGTCAGTAAATTCTGCCTATGGTCAAGTTACTAAATTCATGTCAGTAACCATGGGCATGTCATCTAAATTCATTTTATGGTCGTGTTGACCTATGGTCAATTGTTCTGCCTATGGTCATTTTCTAATTCTGTATAATTCATGTTATCTAATTCCACCCATGGTCATGTCACCCATGGTGTTTTTTTCCTATGTTCATCAAATTCTAATGGTCAGTCCATGTTTCATGTCCGTCTGCCTATGGTCATGTTGGATAATTCAGCATATCAGTTGGGTCATGTTACTATTCCGTCATGGTCATGAATAGAAATTCCGCCTGGTCATGTCACTAAATTTTAAAAGTTGTATGGTCATGCCACTAAATTCCTGGTGCTCTTCTTTGCCCCCATTAAATTCCGCCCATGGTCATGTCAGTGGCCTATGGTCATGTCGTAACTTCTGCCTGGTCATGTTACTAAATTCCCCATGGTCATGTCGGTAACTAATTCCCTATGGTTGATCATGTCAAAATTCTGACTATGGTCATGTTAGGCCTTTTTTATGGTCATGTCACATTGTTTATGATTCTTTTGGTCATGTTGGCTAATTCCGCCCATGGTCATGTGATCAATTCTAATTCGTAGCCTATGGTCATGTCATGCACAATTCGCCCATTCTTTCTTCGACTTTCTAAATTCAATGAATCTATGTTCATGTTTTTGAATTCTGGCTATGGTCATTTTGAATTGGATAAATTCTGCCTATGGTCATGTTACTAAATTCCGCCCATGGTCATGGTCAAATGTTCATTTGGCTAATTCCACCTATGGTCATGTTACTAAATTCTGAATATGGTCATGTTACTAAATTCAGCACATGGTCATGTTACTAAATTCGTCCTGGCTGCCCTACTTCCATGGTCATGTTACTTCTGCCCATGGTCATGTTGTAAATTCCGCCTGGTCATGTCACTAATTCCCCTATGTTCGCTAATTCCGCCTATGGTCATGTCAGTAATTCTGCCCATGGTCATGTTGGCTAATTCTGCCTATGGTCGTATTACTAAATTCTGTCTATGGTCATGTCATCCAACTTCTGCCTATGGTCATGTTACTAAATTTCCCTTTGGTCATGTAATGATTCCCCAAAACCATGTTGGCTAATTCCAGGATTTGGTCATGTCACTAAATTCCACCATGGTCATGTTACTAAATTCATATAATATGGTCATATTGGTCAGTAATTCAGCCTATGGTCATGTCTCTAAATTTTGCCTATGGTCATGTTTAATTCCGCCAGTCTGTCGGTAACTAACCCTCTGCCTGGTCTTACATGGTCGTAATTATTATTATTCATTTATTAATTCTATTATTATTATATTCCGCCCATGGTCATGTTGGATAATTTTAAGAGCTATGTTCCCTTTAATTAATTCCGCCTATGGTCATGTTATAAATTCAACCTATGGTCATAGTAACAGGTCCGCCCCTGGTCATGTTGGCATTTTCCATGGTCGTGTTACTAAATTCCCCTTGGTCATGTCAGTAAAAAGCCTATGCTCATGTTAAGTCTATTTGTCGTAATTTTTCTTCATCTGGTCATGTTGGCTAATTTTGCCTATGGTCATGTTGGCTAATTCCCCCTTGAATGTTCTAACTTCTGCCTATGGTCATATTGAAAAAATTTTGCCTATGGTGTGTTACTAAATTCCGCAATGGTTGGGTTACTAAATTCATCTTGGTCATGTCAGTAACTTCTGCCTATGGTTCCAAGTAATTCTTAACTATGGTCATGTTCTACCTTTTAAACATGTTAGTAGATTCCCAATGGTCATGTTGGCTAATTCAGCCTATGGTCATGTCTCTAAATTCGCCTATGGTCATGTTACTAAATTTCGCCCATGGTCATGTCACTAAATTCCGCCTATGGTCGTAATTATCAGTAACTTCTTCCTTTTGTCATGTTCGCTAATTCGCCCATGGTCATGTTACTAATTCTGCCTATGGTCATGTTTTTAAATTCTCATGGTCATGTTACTAAATTCAATTTTCATGGTCATTTGGATAAAATCTGCCTATGGTCCTGTGGCAAATTCTATTCGCCTATGGTCATGTTAATGAATTCCACCTATGGTCATGTCACTAAATTCTGCCTATGGTCATGTTGGCTAATTCAAGCCTATGGTCATGTTGGCTAATTCTGCCTATGGTCATATCAGTAAAAAATGGTCATGTCACTAAATTCCACCATATGGTCATGTCACTAAATTCCGCCGCTATATTATTATTATTATTATTACTATTATTATTATTATTATTTATTTTCATGTCCTTTAAATTTTTTGTTTAACAGTCAAGGGTTGGCGCTAATTCCTTTCTGCCCATGGTCATGTTACTAAATTCCATTTTACTATGGTCATGTCACTAAATTCTGCCTATGGTCATGTTATTAATTCTAATATGTTCATGCCTAAATTCCACCTATGGTCATTTTGGCTAATTCATACCTGGTCATGTTACTAAATTCGCCCATGGTCATGTTAGTAAATTCCGCCTATGGTCATGTTATGTATAATTCCCCTTTTTCATGTCAGCCATTCTTTTTGGTCCATGGTGTTACTGAATTCCGCCCATGGTCATCAATAACTTCTGTTTGTCATGTCTAAAATTCTACCTTTGGTCTATAATTCATTACATTTCATGTTTTTGGATTCATTTCCTATGGTCATGTTGTGGTCTGCTAATTCTTCCTATGGTCATGTTGGCCTTCTGTTTTGGTTCATGTCTTCTAAATTCCGCCTATGGTCATGTCACTAATTCTGCCTATGGTCATGTCAGTAAATTTGCCTATGGTCTACTGTCATGTCATGTCACTAAATTCCGCCTATGGTCATGTTGGCTAATTCTGCCTATGGTCATGTTACTAAATTCACGACCATGGTCATGTTACTAAATTCTGCTATGGTCATGGTGGCTAAATTCTGCCCTTGAATCATGTCACTAACTATGGTCATGTCAGCCTGCCTAAGGTCATGTTGGCTAATTCCCCATGGTCATGTCCGTATGGTCCTATGGTCATGTTGGCTAAATTTTGCCTATGGTCATGTTGGGTAATTCGCCTATGGTCATGTTAACTAATGGTCATTCAGTAACTATGGTCATGTCACTAATTCTGCCTATGGTCATGTTACTAAATTCATACGGGCATGTCACTAAATTCCGCCTATGGTCATGTCACTAAATTTAAGTGGTCATGTCACAAATTCCACTTGGTCATGTCCGTAATTCTTCCTATGGTCATTTTGGCTAATTCTGCCATTGGTCATATCAATGTAACTTCCGCCTATGGTCATGTTGGCTAATTCACCTATGGTCATGTCACTAAATTCCGTAACTTCCCTATGGTCATGTTGGCTAATTCTGCCTATTCTGCCATGGTCATGGTCCATGTTACTATATTCCGCCCATGGTCATGTCATGGCTAATTCCGCCTATGGTCATGTTCACTAAATTCCGCCTATGGTCATGTTACTAAATTCTTTCCCCTTTGAATATGTTGATAAATTCTGCAAAATGGTCATGTTTCATAAATTCTGCTTTTGGTCCTATGGTCATGTTGGCTAATGGTCATTCCCTATGGTCATGTTGCTAAATTCCACCCATTCCACTACAGTGGTCATGTAATCTAAATTCCACCTTTGGTCATGTTGGCTAAATTCTGCCTATGGTCATGTTACTAAATTCCTCCCCTGGTCATGTCCGTAAATTCCGCCCTAAGGTCATGTTACTAAATAATTCTGCCTATGGTCATGTTGGCTAATTCCGACCATGGTCATTTCCGCCCTAAATTCCCTATGGTCATGTTACTAATTCCGCCCATGGTCATGTTGGTAATTCTGCCTATGGTCATGTCATGTTACTAAATTCATGCCTATGGTCATGTTACTAATTCCGCTATGGTCATGTTGGCTAATTCTGCCTATGGTCATGTTACTAAATTCCGCCCCTTTGGTCATGTTACTAAATTCTGCCCATGGTCATGTTGGATAAATTCTGCCTATGGTCATGTTACTTTCCTAAAATCAAATTCATATGTTCATGTTGCTAATTTCTGCCTTTCATCATTCCACTTTGGTCATTTGTAATTCAGCCTATGGTCATGTTACTAAATTCTGCCATGGTCATGTCAGTAACTTCTGCTATGGTCATGTTTCCTAATTCGAACATGGTCATGTCACTAAATTCCCCCATTGTCATTATTAGTAACTTATGCTTTTGGTCATAGTCAGCTCCCTTCTGCCAATGGTCATGTTGTTAATAATTCCGCCCTTTGGTCATTTCAGTAACTTCTGCCTATGGTCATGTCACTGGCAACCTTTGGTCATGTTACTAGATTCTGCCCATGGTCATGTTGGATAATTCAGCCTATGGTCATGTCACTAAATTCCACCTATGGTCATGTTACTAAATTCACCATGGTCATGTAACTAAATTCACCCTATGGTCATGTAACGAATGCCTATGGTCATGTTAAATTCTGCCTATGGTCATGTTACTAAATTCTGCCCATGGTCATGTCACTAATTCGCCCATGGTCATGTTACTAAATTCCGTCTATGGTCATGTCAGTAACTTCTGCTTTTGGTCATGTTATAATACCGCCTATGGTCATGTTGGCTAAATTCACCCACATGGTCATGTTGGCTAATTCACCCATGGTCATGTTACTAAATTCCGCCTATGGTCATGTCAGTAACTTCTGCCTATATGGTCATATTACTAATTTCTCCCATGGTCATGTTAAATTCCGCCTATGGTTATGTTACTAAATTCCGCCGGTCATATCAGTAACTTCTTCTTTATGTTCTAAATTCCGCCCATGGTCATGTTGGCTAATTCCGCCCATGGCCATGTGTCTCTATTCGCCTATGGTCATGTTGGCTAATTCCGCCCATGGTCATGTCAGTAACTTCTGCCTATGGTCATGTCACTAAATTCTACTAGATTCTGCCGTCATGTTACTGGATAATGGTCATGTTGGTAATGTCACTAGAATTCATGGTCATAAATTCGCCTAATTCCGCCCATGGGCATGTAACTAAATTCCACCTATGGTCATGTTAATTCAAGTCCTATGGTCGTATTCAAATTCCACACATGGTCATGTCTAATTAATGCCTATGGTCATGTTATTAAAGTCCTCCCATTGTCATGTCCGTAAGTTCTGCCTATGGTCATGTTGGCTATTTCTGCCCTATGGTCATGTTGGCTAATGGTCATGTTAAATTCCATGGTCATGTTGGCTAAATTCGCCCATGGTCATGTCACTAATTTCGCCTATGGTCATGTCAGTAACTAACTGCTTTTGGTCATATTACTAATTCCTCTTATGGTCATGTTACTAATTCTGCCAATGGTCATATCAGTAAATTCCGCCTATGGTCATGTCCTCTAATTCACCTATGGTCATGTCACTAAATTCACCCATGGTCATGTCGGTATCTTCTGCCTTTGTCATGTTAAATTCCACCCATGGTCTTGTTGTCCTATGGTCATGTCCCTAAATTCCTATGGTCATGTTGCTAAATTCACCCATGGTCATGTTAACTAAATTCACCCATGGTCATATTTGCTAAATTCAGCAGGTCATGTTACTAAATTATGCCTATGGTCATGTTGGCTAATTCCGCCCATGGTCATGTCACTGAATTCGCCTATGGTCATGTCAGTAACTTCCATGGTCATGTTCTAAATTCATATAATGGTCATGTTACTAAATTCTGCCTATGGTCATGTCACTAAGTTCACATATGTTCATGTTGGCTAATTCCTCCTATGGTCATTTTGGCTAATTCCACCTATGGTCATGTTGGCTAATTCCGCCCCATGGTCATGTTTCTGAATTCATCTATGGTCATGTTGGCTAATTCCGCCTATGGTCATGTTACTAAATTCATACATGGTCATGTTGGCTAATTCTGCCTATGATCATGTTACTAAATTCCGCCTAAGGTCATGTTACTAAATTCCACAAATGGTCATGTTTCTAAATTCCTCCTATGGTCATGTTGGCTAATTCCACCATGTTCATGTCATAATTCCACCTTTGGTCATTTTGGCAAATTCCGCCTATGGTCATGTTACTAAATTCCATGTGATGGTCATGTCGGTAACTGCCCATGGTCATGTTGGCTAATTCGGTATGGTCATGTCACTAAATTCCCCCTTATGTCATGTCGGTAACTTCTGCTTTTGGTCATATTGGCTCATACAACGCCTATGGGGAAAATGGTTCCAGATGGTCATTTCAGTAACTTCTTATCCTATTTTCATGTCACTAAAATCAACCTTTATCATATTTACTAGATTCTGCCCCTGGTCCTTTTTTAATTCAGCCTATGGTCATGTCACTAAAGACCTCTATATGGTCATTGTTATAAATTCGCCCTTGGGCGTAGCGAAATGAAATTAGAACTATGATCATGTGTCGTAACTTTCTGCCTATGGTCATGTGGCTAATTCTGCCCTATGGTCTGTTGCTAATGATATGGTCATTCACTAAATTCGCTTCCATGGTCGTATTGTTACTAAATTCCGTCTATGTTCATGTCAGTAACTTTTGCCAATGGTCATGTTAACTAAATTCATACCATTCATGTTGGCTAATTCTGCCCATGGTCATGTTGGCTAAAATTCTGCCCATGGTCATGTTATCCAAATTCCGCCTATAGTCATGTCGTAACTACCCCTATGGTCATGTTACTAAATTCCCCTATGGTCAGTTTATAGTTATAAATTCCGCCCTACTCATGTCAGTAACTCTGATATTTGTTCCTAAATTTTTTATGGTCATGTTGGCTAATTCAGCCCTTACATATATTTCGCCCTATGGTCATGTTGTTTCTGGTCATGCCATGGTCATGTCACTAAATTCTGCCTTTGGATCATTTTGAATGAATTCTACCTTTGGTCATGTTAATTCACCTATGATTCTGCCAATTTGTCATGTTGGATAAAATTCGGCCTATGGTCATGTCACTAAATTCCAAACTATGGTCGTGTAATTCCGTTCATGTGAGGACCCATTCCACCTATGGTCATGTTGGTTACTCTCACCATGTCATATGAGGTTCCTCCCATCTAATCAGTAATTTCTGCCTATGGTCATGTTGGCTATTTCCTCCCATGTGCATGTCCGTAAATTCTGCCCCTGTCAGTTTGAGAATTATTTTTGCCCACTGACTTCATGCTAAATTAAATTTATATGTCATGTCAGTAGTTCCGCCCATTTTCTGCTTATGTCACATTCTGCCCATGGTCATGTCAGTAACTTCTGCCTATGGTCATGTTACTAAATTCCCCCATGGTCATGTTATTAAATTCCATATGGTCGTTTCACTAAATTCCTTATGGTCATGTCACTAATTCCACCCATGGTCATGTCATTAAATTCCGACTATGGTCATGTTGTAAATTCTGCCTATGGTCATGTTACTAAATTCCGCCCATGGTCATGTTACTAAATTCGCGCTATGGTCATGTTGCCTTAAATTCCACCTATGGTCATGTTGGCTAATTCCTCCCATGGTCATTTCACTAATTCCACCTATGGATGTTGGCTAAATTCCCTATGGTCATGTTACTAAATTCCTCCCATGGTCATGTTACTAAATTCTTTTCATGGTTCATGTTACTAAATTCAGTAACGTCTGCCTTGGTCATTTTATTAAATTCCTCCTATGGTCATGTTGGCTAATTCTGCCTATGGTCATGTTTTGCTAATTCAGCCCATGGTCATGTCACTAAATTTCTCCGATGCTCATGTTACTAAATTCACTATGGTTATGTTGAAAATTCCGCCCTATGGTCATGTCGTCCTTAATTGCCTATGGTCATGTTCTAATTCACCCTATGGTCATGCCACTAAATTCGCCTCTGGTCATGTTGGCTAATTCATGTTTGTCATGTCAGTAAACTTCTGCCTATGGTCATGTTACTAAATTCTTTTAATGGTCATGTTAAACCATTCTGGCCTATGGTCATGTTACTAGCTTTATGGTCATGTTACTAAATTCCATGGTCATGTTACTTCTGGCTTTGGTCTTGTTACTAATTCGCCTATATGGTCATGCCAAATTCCGCCTATGGTCATGTTACTAACTTCCGCCTATGGTCATGTTCGTAATTTTGCCCATGGTCATGTTGCTGAATTTAATTCATGTTGCCAATGGTCCCCTGTCACTAAATTCTCCCTATGGTCATGTCACTAACTTCTGCCTATGGTCATGTTGGCTAATTTTGCCTATGGTCATGTTCTTAATTCCGCCTATGGTCATTTCAGTAACTGGTCTTGTTATAAATTCGCCCGGTCATCTTCATGTTCCGGGTCTAATTCTGCCCATGGTACAAAATAATTCGAACTTTCATGTCACTAAATTCCCGTTTTGTCATCAGTAACTACTGCTTTTGGTCATATTGGCTCATACGCCCATGGTCATGTTGGCTATTTCCGCCCCTATGGTCATATCAGTAACCTGCTATGAACATGTCACTAAATTCAACCTTTGATCATGTTACTAGATTCTGCCCATGGTCATGTTGGATAATTCAGCCTATGGTCATGTCACTAAATTCTGCCTATGGTCATGTTACTAAATTCAACAATTTAACTAACCGGCCTATAGTCATGTCCGTAACTTCTGCCTATGGTCATGTGGCTAATTCTGCCTATGGTCATATAAATTCCGCCCATGGTCATGTTGTCTAAATTCCAGCCCTAATTGTCTATGTTCATGTCAGTAACTTCTGCCTATGTTCATGTTGGTAACTAATGGTTTTAATTCTATGGTCATGTCACTAACTTCCCCTATGGTCATGTCACTAATTCTACCTTTGATCATGTTACTGGATTTCGCCAATGGTCATGTTGGATAATTCAGCCTATGGTCATGTCACTAAATTCTGCCTATGGTCATGTTCTAAATTCAACCTATGGTCACTGGTCATGTTGGTCATTCCGTTGGTCCATGGTCCCATGGTCGTATAATTCTGAATATGGTCATGTCTCTAATTCCCATGGTCATTATTTGAAATGGTCATGTTGGCTAATTCTGCCTATGGTCATGTTACTAAATTCTGCCCATGGTCGTAGTCATGGTCATAAATTCCACCATGGTCATGTCGGATAAATTCATTGGTATGGTCATGTCACTAAATCTAATTCCACCCCATGGTCATGTTACTAAATTCCTATGGTCATGTCACTAAATTCAGCCTATGGTCATGTATAAATTCCGTCCATGGTCATGTCAACAAATTCCACCTATGGTCTTGCCATATTATTCTGCCTTTGGTCATGTTGGCTAATTCTCCCCATGGTTATGTTACTAAATTCTGCCTATGGTCATGTTTTAATTCTGAATATGGTCATACATTAAATTCTGCCAATGGTCATGTTACTAAATTCCGCCCATGGTCATAATGTTACTGAAATTCCAACATGGTCATGTCGGTAAATTCTCCTTATGGTCATGTTACTAAATTCAGCCCATGGTCATGTTACTAAATTCGCCTATGTCACAAATTGCCTATAAATGTCAGTAACGCCTATGGTCATGTCAGTAACGTCTGCCTATGGTCATGTTATAAATTCGCCCATGGTCTTCTTGGCTAATTCCGCCCATGGTCATGTTACTAAATTCCGCCTATGGTCATGTCAGTAACTTCTGCCTATGGTCATATTACTAAATTCATGTTACTAAATTCCGCCATGGTTATGTTACTAAATTCCTCTATGGTCATGTTGGCTAATTCCACCTATGGTCATGTCATGTTGGCTAATTCTGCCTATGGTCATGTTAATAATTCCGCCCATGGTCATGTCAGTAACTTCTGCCTATGGTCAGGTCACTAAATTCTACCTTTAGTCATATTACTAGATTCTGCCAATGGTCATGTTGGATAATTCAGCCTATGGTCATGTCACTAAATTCCGCCTATGGCCATGTTATAAATTCCACAATGGTCATGTTGGCTAATTCTGGCTATGGTCAAGTCACTAATTCCGCCCCATGGTCATGTTACTAAATTCGCCCATGGTCATGTTGGCATTCTGGCTATTCATGGCTATGGTCATGTTACTAATTCCGCCTATGGTCATGTTACTAACTTCCGCCTATGTTACTAACTTCGCCTATAGTATTCTGAAATGCTGCCTATGGTCATGTTACTAATTTGCCCATGGTCATGTTAATAACTCTGCCTATATGGTCATGTTGGCTAATTCCTCCCATGGTCATGTCCGTAACTTCTGCCTATGGTCATGTTGGCTAATTTTGCCTATGGTCATGTTGGTTAATTCCGCCTATGGTCATGTCAGTAACTTCTGCCTATGGTCATGTTCCTAAATTCCGCCTATAGTCATGTCACTAAGTTCCTTCATGGTCATATTGGCTAATTCCTCCTATGGTCATTTGGCTCTTCCACCTATGGTCATGTTGGCTAATTCTGCCTATGGTCATGTTACTAAATTCGCCCCTTGGTCATGTTGGCTAATTCCTCCTATGGTCATTTTGGCTAATTCCACCTATGGTCATGTCGGCTAATTCCGCCTATGGTCATGTTACTAAATTCCGCACATTGTCATGTTGGCTAATTCTGCCTATGGTCATGTGTGATAGAGAAGAAAGGATCGATGCTGTCTCCTCCCAATTAGAAGAGGCTGTTTAGGAAGGTACACTGCCTCCTGGATACCACCTCGGTGGTAGGTGGAAGCTCGTAAGGTGACCATGTATTAGTAAGGGGCGGCGTGGCTGCAAGTACTCCGGATGATTCCAGTGCAGTCAGCTGCGGGCAGCCCTGGAGGAAACCAGGCGTTGACTGCAGGGAGGTTGCTGGGTACAAAGGGGAAGCAGCTACATCAAAACCTCCTTAGCGGCTGATGTTTGCTTTTGTGTGATTCGTGTTTTGTTTGTGTGTCAGCAGAGGAGCAGGAGGATGGAGGCTGTGGCCAGCGAGCCAACACCCACCCAAACACGCCCCTCATTCCTTCAGCACTTCGCTGGCCTTACGCACCACAAACCCTGGAAAAGAAGAGCACATTTTTTCGTGCACGGAGGACTGTAGTTATTGGGTGTTTTGTTGCTTTGTTTTCAGCTGGATGCTGCTGAGTTTTTGCCCATTACCATCGCTGGTACTGGGGCTTATTATTATTATTATTATTATTATTATTATTATTATTATTATTATTATTATTATTATTATTACTTATTTTTCCAAGTGGATTTATTTTATGATCTTTTTTTTTGTTAATTAATTAAAACCTTTTGTTTTTGGAAATTCAGTCTGGACATTCACTTTCTGCACCACACCATTCACGTGTCACATCATGTTACTAAATTCCAGCTAAGGTCATGTTACTAAATTCCACCCATGGTCATGTTACTAAATTCCGCCTATGGTCATGTTGGCTAATTCACCCATGTTCATGTCACTAAATTCCACCTATGGTCATTTTGGCACATCCAATGGTCATGTTTACTAAATTCCGCCAATGGTCATGTCAGTAACTTCTGCCATGGTCATGTTGCCTAATTCGAACATGGTCATGTCACTAAAGTCCCCTTATTGTCATGTCAGTAACTTCTGCTTTTGGTCATGGCTAATACCAACATGGTCATGTTGGCTAATTCGCCTATGGTCATATCAGTAACTTCTGCCTATGGTCATGTCCTAAATTCTACCTTGATCATGTTACTAGATTCTGCCCATGGTCATGTTGATAATTCAGCCTATGGTCATGTCACTAAATTCCGCCTATGGTCATGTTAGTAAATTCCTCCCATGGTCATGTTGGCTAATTCTGCCTATGGTCATGTTACTAATTCTGCCTATGGTCATGTCAGTAACTAATTCCCATGGTCATGTCACTAACTTCTGCCTATGCTCATGTCAGTAAATTCCGCCTATGGTCATGTCACTAAATTCTGCCCATGGTCATGTTGCTAAATTCCGCCTATGGTCATGTTGGCTAATTCTGCCTATGGTCATGTTGCTAAATTCTGCCTAAGGTCATGTTACTAAATTCAGCCCATGGTCATGTTACTAAATTCAGCCTATGGTCATGTTGGCTATTTCTGCCCATGATCATGTCACTAAATTCTAATGTTCCCTATGGTCATGCCCCTAATTCCCCATGGTCATGTCAGTGACTTCTGCCTATGGTCATGTTGGCTAATTTTGCTTTTTGGTCATGTTAATTCCCCCTATGGTCATGTCAGTAACTTCTGCCTATGGTCATGTCGGCTAATTATGGTCATTTGGCCAATTCTGCCTGGTCATGTTACTATATTCCGCCCATGGTCATGTCACTAAATTCCGCCCATGCTCATGTTACTAAATTCAGCCCATGGTCATGTTACTAAATTCGCCTATTGTCATGTCCGTAACTTCCTATGGTCATGTTCGCTAATTCCGCCTATGGTCATGTGTTACTAAATTCATACCCATGGGCATGTAACTAAATTCGCCTATGGTCATGTTACTAATTCTGCCTATGGTCATGTTGGCTAAATCCTCCCATTTTCATGTCCGTAATTTCTGCCTATGTTCATGTTGGCTAATTCTGCCTAAGGTCATGTTACTAAATTCCGACCATGGTCATGTCACTAAATTCCGCCCATGGTCATGTCACTAAATTCCGCCCATGTTCATGTCAGTAACTACTGCCTATAGTCCATGTTACTAAATTCCGCCCATGGTCATGTTGGCTAATTCCGCCTATGGTCATGTCACTAAATTCCGCCTATGGTCATGTTACTAAATTCCGCCCCTTTTCATGTTACTAAATTCCGCCTATGGTCATGTTACTAAATTCTGCCTATGGTAATGTTGGCTAATTCAACCCACATGTCATGTTACTAATTCTATGGTCATGTCAATAATTCTGCTTTTGGTCATATTCACTAATTCAGCTTATGGTCATGTTGGCTAATTCTGCCTATGGTCATATCAGTAACTTCCGCCTATGGTCATGTCACTAAATTCCACCCATGGTCATGTCACTAAATTCCACCCATGGTCATGTCAGTATCTTCTGCCTATGGTCATGTTACTAAATTCCGCCCATGGTCATGTTACTAATTCCGCCTATGGTCATGTTACTAACTCTCCGACTATGGTCATGTTACTAAATTCCGCCCATGGTCATGTTACTAATTATGCCTATGGTCATTACTAAATTCAGCCTATGGTCATGTTACTAAATGTGCCTATGGTCATGTTACTAAATCTTCTATGGTCATGTCACTGAAATTCCACCTATGGTCATGTTGGCTAAATTCCCCCTGGTTGTTATATATTACGTGTTATGGTAAATGTTGTATAAGCATTGGTACATGGATATAAGCGGTCTGTGTTTCCACGTGGTGTGTAAGAACATATTTGTATTTAGGCATGGGGATGGCACATTGGCTCAAGTAAAAAATATGGAGCACGGAATTGCACTTGTTTGTTAGTGCAGTTGTACCAGATTCCAGTTGAATGATTGACTAGCAATGGTCTCTGTCAACTGCATAAAACCTGCATGTTTTTAATACTGGGGGTTGGTTTGGTGAGTGGTTGGAGCAGGGAGAGGAGGAGAAAGGTCAAAGCAAAGCAAAGTGAAGTGAAGTATGGTCTTTATCTAATTAGTGTTTTCATTATGGTTTGGTCCTTTTTGTCTGTTTTCACTGTTTAAAGAATTTTTGTTTGTGGTCATTTGTCGTATAGTGCCGTGTCATGTGTTTTATGTTTCAAACCTTTTATTTTCTGTTCTGTTTATTAAATCTGGTACGATCATTCAATTCACAGAATCCTGTCTGTTTATTTCCTGTCTCTGGTCTGACACCACCCACCGACCCTTTGTGACATCATGTAGAGCAGCCTATATCATGTTTGGTAACGAGGCCCATGGTCATGTTACTAAATTCTGCCTATGGTCATGTCACTAAGTTCATTGTAGTCATGTTGGCTAATTCTTCCTATGGTCATTCAAATAATTCTGCCCCCATGGTCATGTTGCTGAAATCTCGCCTTTTGGTCATGTAACTAATTCCTAGATGGTCATGTTACTAAATTCTGCAGGTCATGTTGGCTAATTCTGCCTATGATCACATGTTACTATCTCCCATATGATATTTAAATATGGTTATGTTGGCTAATTCCTCCCATGGTCATGTTACTAAATTCCGCCTGTCTGGTCATGTTGGCTAATTCTGCCTATGATCATAAGCTATGAAATTGTGCCCTATGGTCATGTCACTAAATTCCACAAATGTCAAATTTACTAAGTTCCGCTTATATGGTCATGTCAGTAATTCCATTAATGTTCATGTCACTAAATTCCACCTATGGTCATTTGTACACCACCTATGGCTCATGTTACTAAATTCTGCCAATGGTCATGTCAATCAGTACCACCCATGGTCATGTTGTCCAATTCCGAACCATGGTCATCAGTAAATTCCCCCCATGGTCATGTTACTAACTTCCCACTTTGGTCATATTTACTGAAATCCGCCTATGGTCATGTTGCTTTGCAGTTATGGTCATTTCAATGTTGCATCCTCCAAAAAGTCATGTTGGTTAAATTCACCATGGTCATGTTACTAAAATCCGCCCATGGTCATGATGGATAATTTAGCCTATGGTCATGTCACTAAATTGGATCTTATGGTCATGTTTCTAAAAGTTTGGGCATGTAACTAAGTCGCCTATGGTCATGTCCGTAGTCTGCCTATGGTCGTGTGGCTAATTTTGCCTATGGTCACATTTGCTAAATTCATCTGTCGGTCATGTCCCTAATCTTCCATGGTCATGTTACTAAATTGAGTCTATATTCATAGGATAACTTCTGCCTATGGTCATGTTACTAAATTTTAAGAGGTCATGTTCCCTAATTCGCCATGGTCGTATTACTAAATCTGGATATGAACAGGTCAGTAACTTCTGCCCTGGTCATGTTATCAAAAAACCCATGGTCATGTTATTTAATTCATTTGCTATGGTTATGTTACTAAATTTGCCATTTGGTCGTGTCAGTAACTTCTGCTTATGAATGTTCCTAAATTCCCCATGGTCATGTTGGAATTGGTTTTAGCCCATTAGCAATGTTCTAAATTCTTTCATGGTCATGTCAGTAACTTCTGCCTATGGTCAAGTCAGTAACTTCTGCCTATGGTCATTTTCCCTAATTCTGCCCATGGTCAAGTCAGTATTCGCCCATGGTCATTCACTAAATTCTACCTTTGATCATGTTACTAGATTTAGCCCATGGTCATGTTGGATAATTCAGCCTATGGTCATGTCACTAAATTCGACTATGGTCATGTTACTAAATTCGCACAACGCATGTTCTAAAAGCCACCTATGGTCATGTTGGAGCTAATTCCAGTCCATGGTCAAAAAATAAATAAAAATCCAAGCATGATCATGTTGGTCATTCTGCCTATGGTCATGTTGGCTAAATCCTCCATTGTCATCTGAAAGTTCTGCTATGGTCATGTTGGCTAATTTTGCCTATGGTCGTATTTACTAAATTCGACCATGGTCATGTCACCAATTCCACCCATGGTCATGCCACTAAATTCCACCCATGGTCATTATCAGTAACTTCTGCCTATGGTCATGTTACTAAATTCCACCCATGGTCATGTTGACCTAGTGAGTGTTGATCATGTCACTAAATTCGCCTGGTCATGACTGTGAATTCCACCTTGGGCATGTCACTAAATTCATAAAATTCTTCTAGACCTTCTGCCTATGGTCATGTTACATAAATTCTTATGGTCATGTTACTAAATTCACCCTATGGTCATGTCACTTAATTACCCTATACTCCATGTTGGCTAACAGCCTCCTATGGTCATTTGGCTAATTCCACCTATGGTCATGTTGGCTAATTCTGAATATGGTCATGTTACTAAATTCGCCCATGGTCATGTTGGCTAATTCACCCATGGTCTCATGCTGAATTCCACCTATGGTCATGTGGTCTAATTCGCCTATGGTCTCTGTTACTAAATTCAGCCTAAGGTCATGTTATTCATTCACAAATGGTCATGTTTAAGGCATTCCGCCTATGGTCGTGACTAATTCCACCCATATGTCATGTCACTAAATTCCACCTATGGTCATTTTGGCAGGCTCACCCATGGGCCAGCACTAAATTCAGAGCACGTCATGTCAGCAAATGCCCATGGTCATGGTTGGCTAAACCGAAAATGGTCAATTTCACTAAATTCCCTTATGGTCATGTCAGTAACTTGTTGCTTTTGTCAGCTGGATGGCTCGTACTGCCTATGGTCATGTTGGTAATTCATCTATGGTCATATCAGTAACTTTATTATTATGGTCATGTCACTAAATTCAACCTTTGATCATGTTACTAGATTCTCCAATGGTCATGTTGGATAATTCAGCCTGTTGGTCATGTTACTAAATTTTGTTTTATGGTCATGTTACTAACTTCACCCCTATGGTCATGTGTAATTCAACGGCCATGGTCATGTCCGTAAATCTGCTATGGTCATGTTGGCTAATTCTGCCCATGGTCATGTTACTAAATTCCGCCCATGGTCATGTCAGTAAATTCCACCATGGTCATGTTACTAAATTCCGCCCTATGGTCATGTCAGTAACTCCGCCCATGGACATGTTCTAAATTCCGCCCATGGTCATGTTACTAATTCCGCCCATGGTCATGTTGGCTAATTCCGCCATGGTCATGTTAATAATTCCTACATGGTCATGTCAGTAACTTCTGCTCATTTGGTCATGTCAGCTAAATTCCGCCTATGGTCATGTTCGCTAATTCCGCCCATGGTCATGTTTCTAAATAACTCTGCCTATGGTCATGTTGGCAATTCTACCTTTGATCATGTTACTAGATTCTGCCAATGGTCATGTTGATAATTCAGCCTATGGTCATGTCACTAAATTCCGCCTATGGTCATATTATTTATTAAATTCCCATGGGCATGTAAACTAAATTCCAATCTTGGTCATGTTGGCTAATTCCGTCCATGGTCATGTGACTAAATTCCACCCATGATCATGTTGGCTAATTCTGCTATGGTCATGTTGGCTAGTCCTCCCATTGTCATGTCCGTAAGTTGCCTATGGTCATGTTGACTAATTCTGCCCATGGTCATATTGGCTAAATTTGACTATGGTCATGTCACTAAATTCCACCCATGGTCATGTCACTAAATTCCACCCATGGTCATGTCAGTAACTTCTGCCTATGGTCATGTTACTAAATTCCACCCATGGTCATGTTGGCTAATGCACGCCTATGGTCATGTTACTAAATTCGCCCATGGTCATCACTAAATTCCACCCATGGTCATATTTCAAATTCCACCATGGTCTTCTCAGTAACTTCTGCCTATGGTCATGTTACTAAATTCCCATGGTCATGTTACTAAATTCTGCCTATGGTCATGTCCTTAAATCCGCCCCTATGGTTATGTCACTAATTCCTCCTATGGTCATTTTCATTAATTCACCTATGGTCATGTTGGCTAATTCTGAATATGGTCATGTTACTAAATTCCGCCCATGGTCATGTTATTAAATTCCGCCCATGGTCATGTTACTGAATTCCACCTATGGTCATATCGGCTAATTCCGCCTATGGTCGTACTAAATTCAGCCCTAAGGTCGTATTAAATTCCACAAATGGTCATGTTACTAAATTCCGCCTATGGTCATGTTGGCTAATTCCACCCATGTTCATCTTTATTCCACCTATGGTCATTTTGGCAAATTCCGCCTATGGTCCATGTTACTAAATTCAGCCAATGGTCATAGTATCGGTAACTACTGCCCATGGTCATGTTGGCTAATTCGAACATGGTCAGTCACTAAATTCCCTTATTGTCATGTCGGTAACTTCTTTGGTCATGTTATTGGCTCCATACTGCCTATGGTCATGTTGGCTAAATTCCGCCTATGGTCATATCAGTAACTTTTGCCTATGGTCATGTCACTAAATTCAACCTTTGATCATGTTACTGGATTCTGCCCATGGTCATGTTGGATAATTCAGCCTATGGTCGTGTCACTAAATTCGCCTATGGTCATGTTACTAATTCCCCTTGGGCATCTACTAAATTAAATATGGTCATGTCGTAACTTCTGCCTATGGTCATGTAGTAATTCTACCTATGGTCATGTTACTAAATTCATACCATGTCATAAATTCCGCCCATGGGTCATGTTACTAAATTCTGTCTATATTCATGTCAGTAACTTCTGCCCTATGGTCATGTTACTAAATTCCGCCCATGGTCATGTTTAATTCGCCCCCATGGTCCATGTTACTAAATTCCGCCCTATGGTCATGTATGTTAACTTCTGCCTATGGTCATGTTACTAAATTTCGGCCATGGTCATGTTACTAAATTCCGCCTATGGTTATGTTACTAAATTCCCTACGGTCATGTCAGTAACTTCTGCTTATGGACATGTTCTAAATTCGCCCATGGTCATGTTGGCTAATTCGCCCATAGCCCATGTCTCTAAATTCCATATGGTCATGTCAGTAACTTCTGCCTATGGTCATGTCGGTAACTTCTGCCTATGGTCATGTTCGCTAATTCCGCCCCATGGTCATGTCATTAACTACCCTATGGTCCCTCACTAAATTCTGCCTTTGATCATGTTACTAGATTCTGCCAATGGTCATGTTGGATAATTCACCTATGGTCATGTCAATAAATTCCGCCTATGGTCATGCTAAATTCCTTGTGGGCATGTAACTAAATTCACCTATGGTCATGTTGGCTAATTCGTCCATGGTCATGTCACTAAATTCCACCATGATCATGTCAATGAAATCTACCTATGGATGTTGGCTAAGTCAAATCCCATTGTCATGTCCGTGAATTCTGCCTATGGTCATGTTAATAAATTCTGCCTATGGTCATGTTACTAAATTCATGAAAGTCATGTCACTAAATTCCGCCATGGTCATGCCACTAAATTCCACCCATGGTCATGTCAGTAATTCTGCCTATGGTCGTATTTACTAAATTCCACCCATGGTCATGTTGGCTAATTAAGCCTATGGTCATGTCACTAAATTCACTTCTATGGTCATGTCACTAAATTCACCATGGGCATGTCACTAAATTCCATGTGGTCTTCTCAGTAACTTCTGCCTATGGT